>JAVTVY010020603.1:0-80775 GCA_036873755.1 Hanleya hanleyi
AGTACTCTTACCTGAACAGTAACAATGAGCTGTAAAGTACTCTTACCATGACCAGTAACATGTACAGTACTCTTGCCCTGACCAGTAACAATGAGCTGTACAGTACCCTTACCTGATCTGTAACAATGAGCTGTAGAGTACTCCTACCATGACCAGTAACAATGAGATGTACAGTACTCTTGCCCTGACCAGTAACAATGGGTTGTACAGTACTCTTACCTGACCAGTAACAATGAGCTGTACAGTACTCTTGCCATGACCAGTAACAGTGAGCTGTACATTACTCTTGCTGTGACCAGTAACAGTGAGCTGTACAGTACTCTTGCCGTGACCAGTAACAGTGAGCTGCACAATACTCTTATCCTGACCAGTAATAATCAGCTGTACAGTACTCTTACCGTAACCAGTAACAATGAGCTGTACAGTACTCTTGCCCTGACCAGTAACAATGGGTTGTACAGTACTCTTACCATGACCAGTAACAGTGAGCTGTACAATACTCTTGCCCTGACCACTAACAATGAGATGTAAAGTACTCTTGCCCTGACCAGTAACAGTGAGCTGTACAGTACTTTTGCCCTGACCAGTAACAGTGAGCTGTACAGTACTCCTACACTGACCAGTAACTGTGAGCTGTACAGTACTCTTACCATGACCAGTAACAGTTAACTGTACAGTACTCTTACCTGACCAGTAACAGTGAGATGTACAGTACCCTTAGCTGACCAGTAACAATGACCTGTACAGTACTCTTACACTGACCAGTAACAATGAGCTGTACAGTACTCTTACCCTGACAAGTAACAATGAGATGCACAGTACTCTTGCCCTCACCAGTAACAATGAGCTGTACAATACTCTTGCCCTGACCAGTAACAATGAGATGTACAGTACTCTTACCATGACCAGTAACAGTGAGCTGTACAGTACTCTTACCTTGACGAGCAACAGTGCGCTGTACAGTACTCTTACCCTGACCAGTAACAATGAGCTGTAAAGTACTCTTACCTTGACCAGTAACAGTGAGATGTACAGTACTCTTGGCCTGACCAGTAGCAATGAGATGTACAGTACTCTTACCTGACCAGTAACAATGAGCTGTAGAGTACTCCTACCATGACCAGTAACAGTGAACTGTACAGTACTCTTACCGTGACCAGTAACAATGAGCTGTACAGTACTCTTACCCTGACCAGTAACAATGAGCTGTACAATACTATTACCCTGACAGTAACAGTGAACTGTATAGTACTCTTACCCTGACCAGTAACAGTGAACTGTACAGTACTCTTACCGTGACCAGTAACAATGAACTGTACAGTACTATTACCGTGACCAGTAACAATGAACTGTACAGTACTCTTACCGTGACCAGTAACAATGAACTGTACAGTACTCTTACCCTGACCAGTAACAATGAGCTGTACAATACTATTACCCTGACAGTAACAGTGAACTGTATAGTACTATTACCCTGACCAGTAACAGTGAGATGTACAGTACTATTACCCTGACCAGTAACAATGAGCTGTACAGTACTATTACCCTGACCAGTAACAGTGAACTGTATAGTACTCTTACCCTGACAGTAACAGTGAACTGTACAGTACTATTACCCTGACAGTAACAGTGAACTGTACAGTACTATTACCCTGACAGTAACAGTGAACTGTACAGTACTATTACCCTGACAGTAACAGTGAACTGTACAGTACTATTACCCTGACAGTAACAGTGAACTGTACAGTACTATTACCCTGACAGTAACAGTGAACTGTACAGTACTATTACCCTGACAGTAACAGTGAACTGTACAGTACTATTACCCTGACCAGTAACAATGAGCTGTATAGTACTCTTACCCTGACCAGTAACAGTGAACTGTACAGTACTCTTACCATGACCAGTACCAGTGAGGTGTACAGTATTCTTACCCTGACCAGTAACAATGAGCTGTACAGTACTCCTACCCTGACCAGTAACAGTGAGCTGTACAGTACCCTTACCCTGACCAGTAACAGTGAGCTGTACAGTACTCTTGCCCTGACCAGTAACAATGAGCTGTACAGTACTCTTACCTGACCAGTAACAATGAGCTGTACAGTACTCTTACCCTGACCAGTAACAGTGAGATATACAGTACTCTTACCTGACCAGTAACAGTGAACTGCACAGTACTCTAACCCTGACCAGTAACAGTGAGCTGTACAGTACTCTTACCATGACCAGTAACAGTTAACTGTACAGTACTCTTACCCTGACCAGTAACAGTGAGATGTACAGTAAACTTACCTGACGAGTAACAATGAGCTGTACAGTACTCTTACGCTGACCAGTAACAATGAGCTGTACAGTACTCTTACCCTGAGCAGTAACAATGAGATGTACAGTACTCTTGCCCTGACCAGTAACAATGAGCTGTACAGTACTATTACCCTGACCAGTAACAATGAGCTGTACAGTACTCTTACGCTGACCAGTAACAATGAGCTGTACAGTACTCTTACCCTGAGCAGTAACAATGAGATGTACAGTACTCTTGCCCTGACCAGTAACAATGAGCTGTACAGTACTCTTACCTGACCAGTAACAATGAGCTGTACAGTACTCTTACCCTGACCAGTAACAGTGAGATATACAGTACTCTTACCTGACCAGTAACAGTGAGATGTACAATACTCTTACCCTGACCAGTAACAATGAGCTGTACAGTACTCTTACCCTGAGCAGTAACAATGAGATGTACAGTACTCTTGCCCTGACCAGTAACAATGAGCTGTACAGTACTCTTACCCTGACCAGTAACAATGAGCTGTACAGTACTATTACCCTGACCAGTAACAATGAGCTGTACAGTACTCTTACCCTGAGCAGTAACAATGAGATGTACAGTACTATTACCCTGACCAGTAACAGTGAGATGTACAGTACTCTTACCCTGACCAGTAACAATGAGCTGTACAGTACTATTACCCTGACCAGTAGCAGTGAGATGTACAGTACTCTTACCCTGACCAGTAACAATGAGCTGTACAGTACTATTACCCTGACCAGTAACAATGAGATGTACAGTACTATTACCCTGACCAGTAACAATGAGCTGTACAGTACTATTACCCTGACCAGTAACAGTGAGATGTACAGTACTCTTGCCCTGACCAGTAACAATGAGCTGTACAGTACTATTACCCTGACCAGTAGCAGTGAGATGTACAGTACTCTTACCCTGACCAGTAACAATGAGCTGTACAGTACTATTACCCTGACCAGTAACAATGAGCTGTACAGTACTATTACCCTGACCAGTAACAATGAGCTGTACAGTACTATTACCCTGACCAGTAACAATGAGCTGTACAGTACTATTACCCTGACCAGTAACAGTGAGATGTACAGTACTCTTGCCCTGACCAGTAACAATGAGCTGTACAGTACTATTACCCTGACCAGTAACAATGAGCTGTACAGTACTATTACCCTGACCAGTAACAATGAGCTGTACAGTACTATTACCCTGACCAGTAACAGTGAGATGTACAGTGCTCTTGCCCTGACCAGTAACAATGAGCTGTACAGTACTATTACCCTGACCAGTAACAATGAGCTGTACTGTACTATTACCCTGACAGTAACAGTGAGATGTACAGTACTCTTGCCCTGACCAGTAACAATGAGCTGTACAGTACTCTTACCCTGACCAGTAACAATGAGATGTACAGTACTATTACCCTGACCAGTAACAATGAGCTGTACAGTACTATTACCCTGACCAGTAACAATGAGCTGTAAAGTACTTACCATGACCAGTAACAGTGAGATGTACAGTACTCTTACCCTGACCAGCAACTGTGAACTGTACAGTACTCTTACCCTGACCAGTAACTGTGAACTGTACAGTACTCTTACCCTGACCAGTAACAGTGAACTGTACAGTACTCTTACCTTGACCAGTACCAGTGAGGTGTACAGTACTCCTATCCTGACCAGTAACAGTGAGCTGTACAGTACTCTTACCCTGACCAGTAACAGTGAGCTGTACAGTATTCTTACCTTGACCAGTAACAGTGAGCTGTTCAGTACTCTAACCCTGACCAGTAACAGTGAGCTGTTCAGTACTCTTACTCTGACCAGTAACAGTGCACTGTACAGTACTCTTACCATGACCAGTAACAGTGAGCTGTACAGTACGCTTACCTGACCAGTAACAATGAGCTGTTCAGTACTCTTACCATGACCAGTAACAGTGAGCTGTACAGTACTCTTACCTGACCAGCAACAATGAGCTGTACAGTACTCTTACGTGACCAGTAACAGTGAGATGTACACTACTCTTACCCTGACCAGTGACAATGAGATGTACAGTACTCTTACCCTGACCAGTAACAATGAGATGTACAGTACTCTTGCCCTGACCAGTAACAGTGAGCTGTACAGTACTCTTACCATGACCAGTAACAGTTAACTGTACAGTACTCTTACCCTGACCAGTAACAGTGAGCTGTACAGTACTCTTGCCCTGACCAGTAACAATGGGTTGTACAGTACTCTTACCCTGACCAGTAACAATGAGCTGTACAGTACTCTTACCCTGATCAGTAACAATGGGTTGTACAGTACTCTTACCATGACCAGTAACAATGGGTTGTACTGTACTCTTACCCTGACCAGTAACAATGGGTTGTACAGTACTCTTACCATGACCAGTAACAATGAGCTGTACAGTACTCTTACCCTGATCAGTAACAATGGGTTGTACAGTACTCTTACCATGACCAGTAACAATGGGTTGTACTGTACTCTTACCCTGACCAGTAACAATGGGTTGTACAGTACTCTTACCCTGACCAGTAACAATGAGCTGTACAGTACTCTTACCCTGATCAGTAACAATGGGTTGTACAGTACTCTTACCATGACCAGTAACAATGGGTTGTACTGTACTCTTACCATGATCAGTAACAATGGGTTGTACAGTACTCTTACCTGAACAGTAACAATGAGCTGTAAAGTACTCTTACCATGACCAGTAACATGTACAGTACTCTTGCCCTGACCAGTAACAATGAGCTGTACAGTACCCTTACCTGATCTGTAACAATGAGCTGTAGAGTACTCCTGCCATGACCAGTAACAATGAGATGTACAGTACTCTTGCCCTGACCAGTAACAATGGGTTGTACAGTACTCTTACCTGACCAGTAACAATGAGCTGTACAGTACTCTTGCCATGACCAGTAACAGTGAGCTGTACATTACTCTTGCTGTGACCAGTAACAGTGAGCTGTACAGTACTCTTGCCGTGACCAGTAACAGTGAGCTGCACAATACTCTTATCCTGACCAGTAATAATCAGCTGTACAGTACTCTTACCGTAACCAGTAACAATGAGCTGTACAGTACTCTTGCCCTGACCAGTAACAATGAGATGCAAAGTACTCTTGCCCTGACCAGTAACAGTGAGCTGTACAGTACTTTTGCCCTGACAAGTAACAGTGAGCTGTACAGTACTCCTACACTGACCAGTAACTGTGAGCTGTACAGTACTCTTACCATGACCAGTAACAGTTAACTGTACAGTACTCTTACCCTGACCAGTAACAGTGAGATGTACAAGACCCTTAGCTGACCAGTAACAATAACCTGTACAGTACTCTTACACTGACCAGTAACAATGAGCTGTACAGTACTCTTACCCTGACAAGTAACAATGAGATGCACAGTACTCTTGCCCTCACCAGTAACAATGAGCTGTACAATACTCTTGCCCTGACCAGTAACAATGAGATGTACAGTACTGTTACCATGACCAGTAACAGTGAGCTGTACAGTACTCTTACCTTGACCAGCAACAGTGCGCTGTACAGTACTCTTACCCTGACCAGTAACAATGAGCTGTAAAGTACTCTTACCTTGACCAGTAACAGTGAGATGTACAGTACTCTTGCCCTGACCAGTAGCAATGAGATGTACAGTACTCCTACCCTGACCAGTAACAGTGAGCTGTACAGTAGTCTTACCCTGACCAGTAACAGTGAGCTGTACAGTATTCTTACCTTGACCAGTAACAGTGAACTGCACAGTACTCTAACCCTGACCAGTAACAGTGAGCTGTACAGTACTCTTACCATGACCAGTAACAGTTAACTGTACAGTACTCTTACCCTGACCAGTAACAGTGAGATGTACAGTAATCTTACCTGACGAGTAACAATGAGCTGTACAGTACTCTTACGCTGACCAGTAACAATGAGCTGTACAGTACTCTTACCCTGAGCAGTAACAATGAGATGTACAGTACTCTTGCCCTGACCAGTAACAATGAGATGTACAGTACTCTTACCCTGACCAGTAACAGTGAGATGTACAGTACTATTACCCTGACCAGTAACAATGAGCTGTACAGTACTCTTACCCTGACCAGTAACAGTGAGATGTACAGTACTATTACCCTGACCAGTAACAATGAGCTGTACAGTACTATTACCCTGACCAGTAACAGTGAGATGTACAGTACTATTACCCTGACCAGTAACAATGAGCTGTACAGCACTCTTACCCTGACCAGTAACAGTGAGATGTACAGTACTATTACCCTGACCAGTAACAATGAGCTGTACAGTACTATTACCCTGACCAGTAACAATGAGCTGTACAGTACTATTACCCTGACCAGTAACAATGAGCTATACAGTACCTTACCCTGACCAGTAACAGTGAGATGTACAGTACTATTACCCTGACCAGTAACAGTGAGATGTACAGTACTATTACCCTGACCAGTAACAGTGAGATGTACAATACTCTTGCCCTGACCAGTAGCAGTGAGATGTACAGTACTCTTACCCTGACCAGTAACATTGAGATGTACAGTACTCTTACCCTGACCAGTAACAGTGAGCTGTACAGTACTCTTACCTGACCAGTAACAGTGAGCTGTACAGTACTCTTACCCTGACCAGTAACAATGAGATGTACAGTACTCTTACCCTGACCAGTAACAGTGAGATGTACAATACTCTTGCCCTGACCAGTAACAGTGAGATGTACAGTACTCTTACCCTGACCAGTAACAATGAGATGTACAGTACTCTTACACTGACCAGTAACAATGAGCTGTACACTACTCTTGCCCTGACCAGTAACAGTGAGATGTACAGTAATCTTACCCTGACCAGTAACAGTGAGATGTACAGTACTCTTACCCTGACCAGTAACAATGAGATGTACAGTACTCTTGCCCTGACCAGTAACAATGAGATGTACAGTACTCTTACCTGACCAGTAACAATGAGATGTACAGTAATCTTGCCCTGACCAGTAACAATGAGATGTACAGTACTCTTGCCCTGACCAGTAACAATGAGCTGTACAATACTCTTACCCTGACCAGTAACAGTGAGATGTAGAGTACTCTTACCATGACCAGTAACAATGAGCTGTACAGTACTCTTACCCTGACCAGTAACAATGAGCTGTACTGTACTCTTACCCTGACCAGTAACAATGAGATGTACAATACTCTTACCCTGACCAGTAACAGTGAGATGTACAGTACTCTTGCCCCGACCAGTAACAATGAGCTGTTCAGTACTCTTACCTGACCAGTAACAATGAGCTGTACAGTACTCTTACCTGACCAGTAACAGTGAGATGTACAGTACAGTACTCTTACCTGACCAGTAACAATGAGCTGTACAATACTCTTACCCTGACCAGTAACAGTGAGCTGTACACTACTCTTGCCCTGACCAGTAACAGTGAGATGTACAGTACTCTTACCCTGACCAGTAACAGTGAGCTGTACAATACTCTTGCCCTGACCAGTAACAGTGAGATGTACAGTAATCTTACCCTGACCAGTAACAATGAGCTATACAGTACCTTACCGTGACCAGTAACAATGAGCTGTACAGTACTCTTACCCTGACCAGTAACAGTGAGATGTACAGTAATCTTGCCCTGACCAGTAACAATGAGATGTACAGTACTCTTACCCTGACCAGTAACAGTGAGCTCTACACTACTCTTGCCCTCACCAGTAACAGTGAGATGTACAGTAATCTTACCCTGACCAGTAACAATGAGCTATACAGTACCTTACCCTGACCAGTAACAATGAACTGTACAGTACTGTTACCCTGACCAGTAACAGTGAGCTGTACACTACTCTTGCCCTGACCAGTAACAGTGAGATGTACAGTAATCTTACCCTGACCAGTAACAATGAGCTATACAGTACCTTACCCTGACCAGTAACAATGAGCTGTACAGTACTATTACCCTGACCAGTAACAGTGAGATGTACAGTAATCTTGCCCTGACCAGTAACAATGAGATGTACAGTTCTCTTACCCTGACCAGTAACAGTGAGCTGTACACTACTCTTGCCCTGACCAGTAACAGTGAGATGTACAGTAATCTTACCCTGACCAGTAACAATGAGCTATACAGTACCTTACCCTGACCAGTAACAATGAGCTGTACAGTACTCTTACCCTGACCAGTAACAGTGAGATGTACAGTACTCTTGTCCCGACCAGTAACAATGAGCTGTTCAGTACTCTTACCTGGCCAGTAACAATGAGCTGTACAGTACTCTTGGCTGACCAGTAACAGTGAGATGTACAGTACAGTATTCTTACCTGACCAGTACCAATGAGCTGTACAATACTCTTACCCTGACCAGTAACAATGAGCTGTACAATACTCTTACCCTGAGCAGTAACAATGAGCTGTACAATACTCTTACCTGACCAGTAACAATGAGCTGTACAATACTCTTACCCTGACCAGTAACAGTGAGCTGTACAGTACAGTACTCTTACCCTGACCAGTAACAGTGAGATGTACAGTACTCTTACCCTGACCAGTAACAATGAGATGTACAGTACTCTTACCCTGACCAGTAACAGTGAGATGTACAGTACTCTTACCCTGACCAGTAACAATGAGATGTACAGTACTCTTACCTGACCAGTAACAATGAGCTGTACAGTACTCTTACCCTGACCATTAACAATGAGCTGCACAGTACTCTTATCTGACCAGTAACAGTTAGCTGTACAGTACTCTTACCATGACCTGTAACAGTGAGAAGTACAGTACTCTTACCTGACCAGTGACAATGAGCTGTACAGTACTCCTGCCATGACCAGTAACAGTGAACTGTACACTACTCTTGCCCTGACCAGTAACAGTGAGATGTACAGTACTCTTACCTGACCAGTAACAATGAGCTGTACAGTACTCTTACCTGACCAGTAACAGTGAGATGTACAGTAATCTTACCCTGACCAGTAACAGTGAACTGTACAGTACTCTTACCTGACCAGTAACAATGAGCTGTACAGTACTCTTACCTGACCAGTAACAGTGAGATGTACAGTAATCTTACCCTGACCAGTACCAGTGAAGTGTACAGTACTCTTACCTGACCAGTAACAGTGAACTGTACAGTACTCTTATCATGACCAGTAACAATGAGCTGTACAGTACTCTTACCCTGACCAGTAACAATGAGATTTACACTACTCTTACTCTGACCAGTAACAATGAGCTGTACAGTACTCTTACCCTGACCAGTAACAGTGAGCTGTACAGTACTCTTACCCTGACCAGTAACAGTGAGATGTACAGTACTCTTACCATGACCAGTAGCAATGAGCTGTACAGTACTCTTACCCTGACCAGTAACAGTGAGCTTTACTGTACTCTTACCCTGACCAGTAACAAGGAGATGTACAGTACTCTTACCCTGACCAGTAACAATGAGATGTACAGTACTCTTACCCTGACCAGTAACAATGAGATGTACAGTACTCTTACCCTGACCAGTAACAATGAGATGTACAGTACTCTTACCCTGACCAGTAACAGTGAGCTGTACAGTACTCTTACCCTGACCAGTAACAGTGAGATGTACAGTACTCTTACCATGACCAGTAGCAATGAGCTGTACAGTACTCTTACCCTGACCAGTAACAGTGAGCTTTACTGTACTCTTACCCTGACCAGTAACAGTGAGATGTACAGTACTCTTACCATGACCAGTAGCAATGAGCTGTACAGTACTCTTACCCTGACCAGTAACAGTGAGCTTTACTGTACTCTTACCCTGACCAGTAACAAGGAGATGTACAGTACTCTTGCCCTGACCAGTAACAGTGAGCTGTACAGTACTCTTGCCATGACCAGTAACAGTGAGCTGTACAGTACTCTTACCCTAACCAGTAACAGTGATCTGTCCAGTACTCTTGCCATGACCAGTAACAGTGAGCTGTACAGTACTCTTACCCTAACCAGTAACAGTGATCTGTCCAGTACTCTTACCCTGACCAGTAACAGTGAGCTGTACAGTATTCTTACCCTGACCAGTAACAGTGAGCTGTACAGTACTCTTATCCTGACCAGTAACAGTGAGCTGTACAGGACTCTTACCATGATCAGTAACAATTAGCTGTACAGTACTCTTACCCTGACCAGTAACAGTGAGATGTACAGTACTCTTACCCTGACCAGTAACAGTGAGCTGTACAGTACTCTTACCCTGACCAGTAACAGTGAGCTGTACAGTACTCTTACCCTGACCAGTAACAGTGAGCTGTACAGTACTCTTACCCTGACCAGTAACAGTGAGCTGTACAGTACTCTTATCCTGACCAGTAACAGTGAGCTGTACAGGACTCTTACCATGATCAGTAACAATTAGCTGTACAGTACTCTTACCCTGACCAGTAACAGTGAGATGTACAGTACTCTTACCCTGACCAGTAACAGTGAGCTGTACAGTACTCTTACCCTGACCAGTAACAGTGAGCTGTACAGTACTCTTACCCTGACCAGTAACAGTGAGCTGTACAGTACCCTTACCCTGACCAGTAACAATGAGCTGTACAGTACTCTTACCATGACCAGTACAGTGAGCTGTATAGTACTCTTACTCTGACCAGTAACAGTGAGCTGTACAGTACCCTTACCCTGACCAGTAACAGTCAGCTGTACAGTACTCTTACCATGACCAGTACAGTGAGCTGTATAGTACTCTTACTCTGACCAGTAACAGTGAGCTGTACAGTACCCTTACCCTGACCAGTAACAGTGAGCTGTACAGTACTCTTACCCTGACCAGTAACAATGAGCTACAGTACCCTTACCCCGACCAGTAACAGTGAGCTGTACAGCACTCTTACCCTGACCAGTAACAGTGAGCTGTACAGTACTCTTACCCTGACCAATAACAGTGAGCGGTATACTACTCTTGCCATGACCAGTAACAGTGAGCTGTACAGTACTCTTACCCTGACCAGTAACAGTGAGCTGTACAGTACTCTTTCGCTGACCAGTAACCGTGAGCTGTACAGCACTCTTACCCTGACCAACAACAGTGAGCTGTATATTACTTAACCTGACCAGTAACAGTGAGCTGTACAGTACTCTTACCCTGACCAGTAACAATGAAGATCTCACCCACCACACACATGATCATGATGATTGATATGATTTTCAAACAGAGAATAAAGGAACATGATTGATTGGATTATTTCCATTGGATTCAATGGTTAATTGTTATTTCCATTGAATTGAATGTTTAATTGTTATTTCCATTGGATTCAATGGTTAATTGTTATTTCCATTGGATTGAATGTTTAATTGTTATTTCCATTGGATTCAATGATTAATTGTTATTTCCATTGGATTCGATGATTAATTGTTATTTCCATTGGATTCGATGATTAATTGTTATTTACATTGGAGTCAATAATTAATTGTTATTTTGATTGAATTCAATGATTAATTGTTATTTCCATTGAATTCAATGATTAATTGTTATTAACCAATAATCCAATCAATCATGTTCCTTTATTCTCTGTTTGAAAATCATATCAACCATACCTACAGTGTGGGGGTAAACAAATAACAATGCTTAATTGTTATTTCCATTCAATTCAATGATTAATTGTTATTTCCATTGAATTCAATGATTAATTGTTATTTCCATTGAATTCAATGATTAATTGTTATTTCCATTGGATTCAATGATTAATTGTTATTTCCATTGGATTCAATGATTAATTGTTATTTCCATTGAATTCAATGTTTAATTGTTATTTCCATTGGATTCGATGATTAATTGTTATTTCCATTGGATTCGATGATTAATTGTTATTTACATTGGAGTCAATAATTAATTGTTATTTTGATTGAATTCAATGATTAATTGTTATTTCCATTGAATTCAATGATTAATTGTTATTAACCAATAATCCAATCAATCATGTTCCTTTATTCTCTGTTTGAAAATCATATCAACCATACCTACAGTGTGGGGGTAAACAAATAACAATGCTTAATTGTTATTTCCATTCAATTCAATGATTAATTGTTATTTCCATTGAATTCAATGATTAATTGTTATTTCCATTGAATTCAATGATTAATTGTTATTTCCATTGGATTCAATGATTAATTGTTATTTCCATTGGATTCAATGATTAATTGTTATTTCCATTGAATTCAATGTTTAATTGTTATTTCCATTGGATTCGATGATTAATTGTTATTTCCATTGGATTCGATGATTAATTGTTATTTACATTGGAGTCAATAATTAATTGTTATTTTGATTGAATTCAATGATTAATTGTTATTTCCATTGGATTCGATGATTAATTGTTATTTCCATTGGATTCGATGATTAATTGTTATTTCCATTGGATTCAATGATTAATTGTTATTTACATTGGATTCAATGATTAATTGTTATTTCCATTGGATTCGATGATTAATTGTTATTTCCATTGGATTCAATGATTAATTTTACATTGGATTCAATGATTAATTGTTATTTCCATTGGATTCGATGATTAATTGTTATTTTCATTGGATTCGATGATTAATTGTTATTTCCATTGGATTCAATGATTAATTGTTATTTCCATTGGATTCGATGATTAATTGTTATTTTCATTGAATTCAATGATTAATTGTTATTTCCATTGAATTCGATGATTAATTGTTATTTCCATTGGATTCGATGATTAATTGTTATTTCCATTGGATTCGATGATTAATTGTTATTTCCATTGGATTCAATGATTAATTGTTATTTCCATTGAATTCGATGATTAATTGTTATTTCCATTGGATTCGATGATTAATTGTTATTTCCATTGGATTCGATGATTAATTGTTATTTCCATTGGATTCAATGATTAATTGTTATTTACATTGGATTCAATGATTAATTGTTATTTCCATTGGATTCGATGATTAATTGTTATTTCCATTGGATTCAATGATTAATTGTTATTTACATTGGATTCAATGATTAATTGTTATTTCCATTGGATTCAATGATTAATTGTTATTTCCATTGGATTCGATGATTAATTGTTATTTCCATTGGATTCAATGATTAATTGTTATTTACATTGGATTCAATGATTAATTGTTATTTACATTGGATTCAATGATTAATTGTTATTTCCATTGGATTCGATGATTAATTGTTATTTCCATTGGATTCAATGATTAATTGTTATTTCCATTGGATTCAATGATTAATTGTTATTTACATTGGATTCGATGATTAATTGTTATTTCCATTGGAATCGATGATTAATTGTTATTTCCATTGGATTCAATGATTAATTGTTATTTCCATTGGATTCAATGATTAATTGTTATTTACATTGGATTCGATGATTAATTGTTATTTCCATTGGAATCGATGATTAATTGTTATTTCCATTGGATTCAATGATTAATTGTTATTTCCATTGAATTCAATGATCATTTGTTGTTTCCATTGAAATGATAATTGTTATTTCTATTCTATTCATTGATTAATTGGATTATTTTCTTCTTTTTCGTAGCTATTTGTAGGGGAAATTGTTATGGTAGAGGAACGTGTAAGGCACCTGACAAATGTGAGTGTCAACCACAGTACACCGGAGACCTATGCAGAACATGTACGTAGGTTACACGAAGCAATATTGACTTATCTAGTATTCTGGTTGGGAGGCTCACAGTATAGCCTGGAGCACACCAGGGCTATCCCCTTGGCCAATGGCCTCAAGTTCCTGTTGTCTCACGGGATAGCTCTCATGTGGTTTCAGCGCACACAGTGAGCAAAAGGTTCGCAGATTTGATTCCAGTTCCCACAGAACACCTTCTTTGAGATAATGTGATCTTTCATGTGTCCGCTGGTTCGCATAAAAATCACCATTTTTTACAAGCCATGTGAATATAAGATGCGTTTCATTGGCCAGTCGAATAAAATGGCTGAGCTGTTACCTTATGTCATGTAAGGATTTCACTTCTCAATGCAAGAATTCTCAAACAAGATAGATATTTTGCTCGGGCCCTCGCGAGGCGAAAATCTCGGGGTGCCCATAGTTCCCCACTCGGACAGTTCCCCACTGGACGGTTCCCCACTTGGACATTTCCCCACCATGCCCACTCCATCTTTAACCCAGAAAATGAAAATATCATTTAAGGTAGAAAAAACCCCCACACACATACCCAATAATATCTCATTAACATGGAAATCTTATACAGAATGCAATAGTGACTCACTCTCACTTTATTGGGAAAATAGAGAAGAGACAGAGTCTATTCTCTATTTTTCCTGTATTCAAATAAAATAGCATTTGCTTTGACTACTGGGAAATACATAAAATTGTGTGAGACTCACTGGTTCAAAATATACTCTCTCAGGTTAAATGATCGGGTGAAGAGAAAATAGACTCCCCAGTTTACTCAGCTGAAGTCACAGTTTTAGCTCTTAGTATTCTTTCTTCGGGAAATATTGTGGGTTAAGAGTGTAGAGGAAATATTGTGGGTTAAGGGTGTGGAGGAAATATTGTGGGTTAAGAGTGTAGAGGAAATATTGTGGGTTACGGGTGTAGAGGAAATATTGTAGGTTAAGGGTGTAGAGGAAATATTGTGGGTTAAGGGTGTAGAGGAAATATTGTGGGTTAAGGGTGTAGAGGACATATTGTGGGTTAAGGGTGTAGAGGAAATATTGTGGGTTAAGGGTGTGGAGGAAATGTTAGTTAAGGGTGTAGAGGAAATAATGTGTTAAGGTGTAGTGAAAATATTGTGGGCTATGTGAGAAATACTGGGGTTAAGGGTGTAGAGGATAAATAATAGGTTATGTGAGAAATATTGTGGGTTAAGGTAGAGGAAATATTAGTTAAGGTGTAGAGGAAATATTGTGGGTTGGAAGGGTGGAGGAAGACAGGCTAAGGTGTAGAGGACATATTGTGAGTTAAGGGTGTAGAGGAAATATTGTGGGTTAAGGGTGTAGAGGAAATATTGTGGGTTAATGTATAGAGGAAATATTGTGGGTTAAGGGTGTAGAGAAAATATTGTGGGTTAAGGGTGTAGAGGAAATATTGTGGGTTAAGGGTGTAGAGGAAATATTGTGGGTTAAGGGTGTAGAGGAAATATTGTGGGTTAAGGGTTCTAGAGGAAATATTGTGGGTTAAGGATGTAGAGGAAATATTGTGGGTTAAGGGTGTAGAGGAAATATTGTGGGTTAAGGGTGTAGAGGAAATATTGTGGGTTAAGGGTGTAGAGGACATATTGTGGGTTAAGGGTGTAGAGGAAATATTGTGGGTTAAGGGTGTAGAGGAAATATTGTGGGTTAATGTGTAGAGGAAATATTGTGGGTTAAGGGTGTAGAGAAAATATTGTGGGTTAAGGGTGTAGAGGAAATATTGTGGGTTAAGGGTGTAGAGGAAATATTGTGGGTTAAGGGTGTAGAGGAAATATTGTGGGTTAAGGGTGTAGAGGAAATATTGTGGGTTAAGGGTGTAGAGGAAATATTGTGGGTTATGGGTGTAGAGGACATATTGTGGGTTAGGGGTGTAGAGGAAATATTGTGGGTTAAGGGTGTAGAGGACGTCCATTTCCCTGCTCT
Source organism: Hanleya hanleyi (assembly GCA_036873755.1). Lineage (NCBI taxonomy): Eukaryota > Metazoa > Mollusca > Polyplacophora > Lepidopleurida > Hanleyidae > Hanleya > Hanleya hanleyi. Next base: position 15,926 of record JAVTVY010020603.1, read on the forward strand.
TATGGGGCAATACATGGCTTGTCGAATTTTTCAAAACAAGCTGAATTTCCCAACAAAAGTAACCAGACCTCTCAAAATGGGATAAAAACCAACAAAAGTCGGACTCAGCAGAACTATGTGTTCTACTGGTGGTTTGATAGGACTGCCCAAAAAGTTGGCATTTCAGATTCAACGGTTGGATGGTGAAAAATGCTCATGAGGTCAAAAATTATGCCTTTGGAATCCACCAAAATTCACTCTTATTAGTCACTTTCAACAAAAAGATGCATTTGACTGCCATATATTGTAACTCCCCATTTTTGTCCCCCGCCGAATACCGGAGGGGGACATGGGGATTTCCCTGCGTTCGTCATTCCGTCGTTCTGTCTTTCCATCATTCCGTCGTTCTGTCTTTCCATCATTCCGTCGTTCTGTCTTTCCATCATTCCGTCGTTTCGTCACACTTGTGACCGCAATAACTCAAAAACTATTTGTCCGATTAACATCAAACTTGGACAGTGGACTGGTATGAGTGGGAGAATGGCTGGGATTGTTTTTCAGCAACCTGCGTAATCCAATATGGCAGCCGAGTTCTTGACCCGATTCAGCCATGCTACCTGAATTTGTGACTGTCATAACTCAAAAACAATTTTTCTGATTGATATATCAATCTTTGACAGTGGGTTGGTATGGGTTAGCGCTAGGATAGCTGGGATTGTTTTTCAAAAACCAGTTTTTCAACACTGCTCCATCTTCCCATATGGCATGACAACAGAAGTGCAAGGATATCTTCTTTTTCTTTCGGATGATATCATTCTCAGAGACTATTATTTTCTTCCTGAAATGCGTAATATTGATCAAATTGTTATTTATAATTGATTATGATCCGAATTTCTTAATATCTAGTATACAATTAAATGCCTTGGAACTGAACTATATTTTTGCCGACATGCTACCAGTCCACCCACTCACCTGATGCCGGGTCATATTAATCCATAAATACAACTAGTCGATCAATGGAATTGAATGTCACTGATACGACCATTCTGCCGATTGACACAGAAAATATCACCAAACTTGGAACTAAAAAACATTGAATCTGGTAAACCAAATACCTTAAAAACATACTTTTGACATCTGTCCTCTTAAATTTAGTGACTTCCAGTATCTCCAATATATTAAGGGTGTAGAGGAAATATTGTGGGTTAAGGGTGTAGAGGAAATATTGTGGGTTAAGGGTGTAGAGGAAATATTGTGGGTTAAGGATGTAGAGGACATATTGTGGGTTAAAGGTGTAGAGGAAATATTGTGGGCTAAGGGTATTGTGGGTTAAGGGTGTAGAGGAAATATTGTGGGTTAAGGGTTCTAGAGGAAATATTGTGGGTTAAGGATGTAGAGGAAATATTGTGGGTTAAGGGTGTAGAGGAAATATTGTGGGTTAAGGGTGTAGAGGAAATATTGTGGGTTAAGGGTGTAGAGGACATATTGTGGGTTAAGGGTGTAGAGGAAATATTGTGGGTTAAGGGTGTGGAGGAAATGTTGTGGGTTAAGGGTGTAGAGGAAATATTGTGGGTTAAGGGTGTAGTGGAAATATTGTGGGCTAAGGGTGTAGAGGAAATATTGTGGGTTAAGGGTGTAGAGGACATAAATATTGTGGGTTAAGGGTGTAGAGGAAATATTGTGGGTTAAGGGTGTAGAGGAAATATTGTGGGTTAAGGGTGTAGAGGAAATATTGTGGGTTAAGGGTGTAGAGGAAATATTGTGGGTTAAGGGTGTAGAGGAAATATTGTGGGTTAAGGGTGTAGAGGACATATTGTGGGTTAAGGGTGTAGAGGAAATATTGTGGGTTAAGGGTGTAGAGGAAATATTGTGGGTTAAGGGTGTAGAGGAAATATTGTGGGTTAAGGGTGTAGAGGAAATATTGTGGGGTTAGGATGTAGAGGAAATATTGTGGGTTAAGGGTGTAGAGGAAATATTGTGGGTTAAGGGTGTTGAGGACATATTGTGGGTTAAGGGTGTAGAGGAAATATTGTGGGTTAAGGGTGTAGAGGACATATTGTGGGTTAAGGGTGTAGAGGAAATATTGTGGGTTAAGGGTGTAGAGGACGTCCATTTCTCTGCTCTTATGGGGCAATACATGGCTTGTCGAATTTTTCAAAACAAGCTGAATTTCCCAACAAAAGTAACCAGACCTCTCAAAATGGGATAAAAACCAACAAAAGTCGGACTCAGCAGAACTATGTGTTCTACTGGTGGTTCGATAGTTTGATCGGACTGCCCAAAAAGTTGGCATTTCAGATTCAACGGTTGGATGGTGAAAAATGCTCATGAGGTCAAAAATTATGCCTTTGGAATCCACCAAAATTCACTCTTATTCACTTTCAACAAAAAGATGCATTTGACTGCCATATATTGTAACTCCCCATTTTTGTCCCCCGCCGAATACCGGAGGGGGACATGGGGATTTCCCTGCGTTCGTCATTCCGTCGTTCTGTCTTTCCATCATTCCGTCGTTCTGTCTTTCCATCATTCCATCGTTCTGTCTTTCCATCATTCCGTCGTTTCGTCACACTTGTGACCGCAATAACTCAAAAACTATTTGTCCGATTAACATCAAACTTGGACAGTGGACTGGTATGAGTGGGAGAATGGCTGGGATTGTTTTTCAGCAACCTGCGTAATCCAATATGGCAGCCGAGTTCTTGACCCGATTCAGCCATGCTACCTGAATTTGTGACTGTCATAACTCAAAAACAATTTTTCTGATTGATATATCAATCTTTGACAGTGGGTTGGTATGGGTTAGCGCTAGGATAGCTGGGATTGTTTTTCAAAAACCAGTTTTTCAACACTGCTCCATCTTCCCATATGGCATGACAACAGAAGTGCAAGGATATCTTCTTTTTCTTTCGGATGATATCATTCTCAGAGATTATTATTTTCTTCCTGAAATGCGTAATATTGATCAAATTGTTATTTATAATTGATTATGATCCGAATTTCTTAATATCTAGTATACAATTAAATGCCTTGGAACTGAACTATATTTTTGCCGACATGCTACCAGTCCACCCACTCACCTGATGCCGGGTCATATTAATCCATAAATACAACTAGTCGATCAATGGAATTGAATGTCACTGATACGACCATTCTGCCGATTGACACAGAAAATATCACCAAACTTGGAACTAAAAAACATTGAATCTGGTAAACCAAATACCTTAAAAACATACTTTTGACATCTGTCCTCTTAAAGTTAGTGACTTCCAATATCTCCTGTCGGTGTTTTTATCTGCCACATCTGGCGAAAAGCTATGCGGTATCGTTTGTTATTGTATTGGATTCACAGTCACGTAAAACCTAGGCGTGCACGAACACGAAACATAGAATCAATATTTTCCGCCTAAGAGAAAAAATTAAAGAAAACTAGTTAGCAATGTAGACCTTGTTTTACTTATTTATGGCGTTACAAAGGGACACTTTACCTCAATGTCACTTGCATACTTCAGAGGATTAACCTGACAAGAAATATTTCTTGGTACCTTTAAGGAAATGTTTCACATATAGATGAACTGATTGATTCACTACAGTGAACTTGGTACCTAACTGGAAAATTCATTTAAATGTTCCAAATTGTCCCCACACCAGAGTTAGATACAGGGTCTCCCAGCATCCTTAAAAAGGACACAACTATAAAATCAAATGACCATTTTTCCACAAAATCAAATGACTTTATTTTAGAAAACTCATAGATTAAAGTGAATATCAGGGGCAAAAGGCACAGTAGTTTGTGTAAAACACTCAAAGAACACAAACTGACAATGTGTTGGCATGTTCAACACCATTTGAGTGATATTAGCCATTTTGCAAAATTACAGTTTTTTCAAATAACGACAAAGCTATTTTCAAACAAGGACTTTGCCGAAAATCCTGCATCTAACCCTGCCACACACCCATATACTTTTTTGATGAAAAATTGTTGTAAGAGGCTATATTTGACATTAAATAGCAGTTTACTGTTTCTGGGATGGTCAAAGTTTAAAAAACATAAACGTGAAATCCTCCGTGACCTGCTGACCCATGACATCGGAGTCTGATTACGATCATTTACAGTGAGCGCTCAAAGCAACTCCAACAGCGTCACAAAGCTAAAACGTTGACGACATGATGAAGTCGTCATACCCAATTGTTGTGCAATGCATGTCACAATAGGATGAAGGAAACAACAGATTAGTCAATATTATATGACATTATCGTAATCAGACTCTGACATCACGGGTCAGAGGTTACGGCTACAATACGTTTTTCATCTTATCTGTTTTATTGTGTTCAAAAATCCAAATTTATGTCATTTTTCATAGAAAAAAACCCCCATCAACTTGCCGTTCACACTGCTTCTCTGTATTTTTTCGTGCAAAGTGTATAGGGGGTATATGGAAGAACCTTCAACTAAATTTGACCTTTTGTTTCCTCAGTCACATGCTCCGAGTTAAAACCATGTTATCCTGGAGAGTGTGGCTTGAGTTCCGATACCTGCCAATGTAGCGATAACTTTGGAGGAAATCGCTGTGATACTATGGGTAAGTATAATGTGTAAATGGCCGTGATACTATGGATGAGTATAATGTGTAAATGGCTGTGATACTATGGGTACATGTAAGTATAATGTGTAAATCGCTGTGATACTATGGGTAAGTATAATGTGTAAATGGCTGTGATACTATGGGTACATGTAAGTATAATGTGTAAATCGCTGTGATACTATGGATGAGTATAATGTGTAAATGGCTGTGATACTATGGGTGAGTATAATGTGTAAATGGTTGTGATACTATGGGTACATGCAAGTATAATGTGTAAATGGCTGTGATACTATGGGTAAGTATAATGTGTAAATGGCTGTGATACTATGGGTACATGTAAGTATAATGTGTAAATCGCTGTGATACTATGGATGAGTATAATGTGTAAATGGCTGTGATACTATGGGTAAGTATAATGTGTAAATGGCTGTGATACTATGGGTACATGTAAGTATAATGTGTAAATGGCTGTGATACTATGGGTACATGTAAGTATAATGTGTAAATGGCTGTGATACTGTGGGTAAGTATAATGTGTAAATGGCTGTGATACTATGGGTACATGTAAGTATAATGTGTAAATGGCTGTGATACTATGGGTACATGTAAGTATAATGTGTAAATGGCTGTGATACTGTGGGTAAGTATAATGTGTAAATGGCTGTGATACTATGGGTACATGTAAGTATAATGTGTAAATGGCTGTGATACTATGGGTAAGTATAATGTGTAAATGGCTGTGATACTATGGGTACATGTAAGTATAATGTGTAAATGGCTATGATACTATGGGTACATGCAAGTATAATGTGTAAATGGCTGTGATACTATGGGTACATGTAAGTATAATGTGTAAATGGCTGTGATACTATGGGTACATGTAAGTATAATGTGTAAATGGCTGTGATACTATGGGTAAGTATAATGTGTAAATCGCTGTGATACTATGGGTACATGTAAGTATAATGTGTAAATGGCTGTGATACTATGGGTAAGTATAATGTGTAAATCGCTGTGCTACAATGGGTAAGTACATGTATAATGTGTAGAGCTAACTTTTGAGAAAATCGCCTTTAGGCCTCTGTTAATTAATACTCTGCTTCTCATGAACCATGCTTGCAAAAACAACATGCTGCACGTACATGAGCTAATAATTTATTATAAATTATCAGATACCACGAAGGTGAAGTTCCTCCTCCTCTTTTATGGAAGCTGAGGTGGCTGAATGGTTTAGAACTCCTGCATTTACTGCTGGCACGCCTTCGAGTCCCGCACATTACTGGCCTTGTTCCAGAGTTATGGCCATTTATTGTCGACATCAATATATGCTACAGTACATTGTTGTCTGGATATGCTTAGTATATTGTAGATGTGCACAGCCAGGTTAGCTGTAAACCTGTTTCGATGACCCTTTATCCTCAGTGTTGCTACAATGACATGTACCGTACATTCTTGTAAAACCCCTCAATACTTGTTGAAGAAGTTTGATTTACAAAGTATACATGGATAATTCATTCTCCCATTGTCAGAGTTTGTAACCTCCTAAACTGTCGGTATAACACCCTCTGACTGCACTGTGCAGAAAAACGCAGCTTGCATGCGCATTCAATAAAAGGAGCATGTATCTGCTCATGGGAGAGATGGGATATACACCTAGTACATCTTGTAAAAGAATAAACAAGTTCTATGCTTAATTATTACACAAGAACACATGGTACAATGTCTTGTATTGCTGTGACATGCTGAGCCTTAACCCCGCTCCGTTTACAAGCAGACGATGCTGATTGGACGAGACCCGTGCACACAAAAGTTGCACCATGATTTCAACCCCAGTGCAATCAGAGTGTATATCTGACAGTAGGAGGCATACAATCTGATGCCATGAGAATATGTGAATAATAATACTTAATGCCGGCATGAGAGTCGAGAGCTTGTGCATTAAATATGTTTACGTGAAGTACAGCTCAGAAGTTTGTTTATTTCTGTAATCAACGAACCCACGTAGGAGTCCAAAACAGTATATCAACAATACATGTAGTATTATATGGGATCTGTCAGGTTTTACCCCACAGCCTGGAATGACGGGTGGAGGGTGGGGGCATACAACCATGGAATCTCTGATTTGCTTCTGTGCTATGTTTCATTTGAGTTTAATATAATACCGATACGTCATGGAGAACCTATTTGAACTTGTCTCCAACTTGAACATGTTAAAATTGTTTTCTCACAACTTTTTCCAGATAACGATGACAGTAATATCCCAGAACTGACAACAGCATGGGCCGAGCTTTCAGAGGTTGATCGCAAAAGTAACATGGTGGATTATGCATTCCGCACAGATGTAACAGATCCCGACGACTCGAAAAACCTGCAAACTGTCTGGTGGAATTTTGACCGATACAATATCCTAGAAATCCACTGGGAAGGTAACAATGTGACACGCACGTTGCCTCCGATTCCAAGAGACTACATAAGGGCGGCAGAATTTGGAATTGCAGAAGCGAAAGTTGACATTGTTCACAAGAAATTGAAATTTGGTTTGTATATATTTTCCCTATGTTCTAGTAATACATAGAAAATGTATCAATGTATCAATACTTGGAGGAATTTTTTGAAAAAAATGCAGGAATAACAATTTCTGGGATACTTAATTGCTAATATTTTCTAATTAATTAACAATTAATTGCCATATTTTCTGTGAAAAGATTGAATTGGACCCTGTGCTTAGTCTGCAAGGTCAGTTTAGAGTATCTAAATCATACTTTTATTAGCAACAATGTTAGATATAGTTAATAGACTTGCTTTCAACAAAAAATGCTTCCTAGTTTACATGGTATGATGTGTAACTTGCGTGACAATTTTTTAACTTACGTGACACATCATGTAATTTGCACAACTTCACTCGTCTAAATTTCTGACAGTTTGTTTTTTAACTAGTTCCTAGTGGATAAGAGATAGTTTCATTGATGGAAGAGTTTTTAACCCTCGTCCATTTTGGCCTAGTGGTATTGTCATCGCCATGTCCGTCCATTGCTGCATTTTAGGCAAAACCGCTTGAGACACAACCACAAAATTGTCAGACGTCTTTCGAAAGTGGCTGCTAAATTTTGGAAACTTCTTTATCTGGTTGTATTCTACAAGCCAGCAAAAAAATTATTCGTCTCGGCCCTTATTTTACAGAGTTATGACCCTTTTTGTGTATTAATCTAGATATGATTTTGTGATGTATATTCTTGAATGTAGCTGTTATATCTGCAGAATCGATGATATTCTCTAAAAAGGACAATTCTGGATGATTAATACAGCCGTAATATGTTGTACATTCTCGGCATACGGTGTATTTCTCAATTGCTCAGGGGAAGCCGCAGGGTTTTGTGATTACAAGCGTCTAGTCTGTCATTCATAATTCAGCCGTTGTCCATTAAAGAATATCTGCGTCCATAATCCAAAGACCTATTCCATATAACAGTATTAGCACCAAATTCAAAAAGACAATCATAGTACATTACATAAACATAAGCTAGTTTCCTGCAAGAGAGAACAGTTTTCAATGATGCCGACAAGACATCAGGATGTTCCAAAAATATAAAATCTGTATCGCTGATCAGTATTCTTAATTCATAATAATCGTTGCAAAGTTGTCATCTAGAGAATGATGTATCTCAGTCACGCTTTGATTGTGACTGTTCATATGAGCACCATGAGGATCTTCAACTACATGGGTTCATACGGCTCCTAGCCCTGGGTTACTGAGTCTCACCTTCATGTTTTTATACACCTGCCAAAAGGCGGACGTATTATGTGATGGCGGTTTCCGTCCGTGTGTCCGTGTGTCCGTCCGTCCATCTGTCCGTCCCTCGTGTCCGGTCTATATCTGGGACAGTTTTCTATCTACAGTTCAAATTTTTGGTGAGTGGATACCCTACAGGGAGACAATGTGTCGCGTACCAAAATCAAGGTCGAGGTCAGAGGTCAAAGGTCACTGGCCTCAAAAACAGGAAAGCACTGAAGTGTTCGTGTCCGGTCTATATCTGTGAACGTTTTCTATCCAAAGTTGCCATTTTTTGTGAGTGGATACACTAGGTGGAGACAATGTGTCGCATACTAAAATTGATGTCGGGGTCAGAGGTCAGAGGTCAAAGGTCAGTGTGACCGAAAAATCAGGAAATCATTACAAATTTCAAACTTTTTGCGAGTGGATTCAATAGGGGGTAATGAAGTGTTGCATACCAAAAAAAATGTCGCTGTATAGCTGAAATATTGCTGAATGCGACGTTAAACCTTAATTCTCTCTCTGTCTCTCCCCTGCATACCAAAAAATGGTCAAGGTCGAAGGTCATAGGTCACTAGCTGTGACCTCAAAATCAGGAAATTATTAAAAATAACATTTTTTTGTGTCAGTAGATACATTAGTCGGACACGATGTGTCACCTTCCAAAATGTAGGTCAAAGTCAAGTTCACTGTGACCCCAAAATCGTGAAATTGTTAAAAATCATGATTATCTGTGTCCATTGAGAAATTACGGGGAGACGGTTTGTCAAGTACCAAAATTTAGGTCAAGGTCAATAGTGTAGGTCACTGTGACCCCCAAAATCATGAAAAAAAATTTGTGTCCATTGATACATTGATGGAAGATGATGTGTCGTGTACCAAAATTTACGTCAAAGTCCCTGTGACCCCGAAATCAAGAAATCATTAAAAGTCACATTTTCATATGCCTGTAGAAGACAAAGTCGTGTAATGCGATGTTGCGTTCTGTCCATTCATCCATTAACATCTGTTGTCCATGCGATATCTCTCGTTTCAAGTTATGTATTGGTACCAAACTTTGAGTATACCTTACTCGCATGGCAAAGAGGAGCCATACATTTTGAGATCAATTTGTCAAAGGTCAAGGTCACAGTCCCCCAAAACTGAATCAAGTTTAGCGGACTGTTATATGTAGGTTGGAATATTCAGAGTTCTCTCCCATACATGTACATGGCATTTGTCCTGTGGAGTTGTCTCCCATGTTTGAAACAGGTACATTTAGTTAAACTGTTGTGAAATTAAAACCATACATTTACTAATTCACCGGGGAGAGGGATCCTTTGAGCTTCATACCGGTTTATTAACTCAAGAACAAATATTTACTTCATGAGTTTCTTCTTACTTCATCAGGACTGTACAAATTGAAAATTCTGCTTAACCCAAATATGGGTTACGCTAAAATTTTTTGGGTAACCCTTCTCTGATTTGCATAACCCATCACTATTGTATACAGGTTAATATCCGTAATTCAAGTGCACTGAAAATGGGTTACGCATAATGAAAATTGCGTAACCAAACCTATTTTTCACACAATTTGTGCAGCCCTGTTCATGAAAAATTCTCTCACCTGAAAGGAATCCATTTGCAGGAAAACTACTATTTTCTTGTGTTTGACCATTGTCGATTTCAGTATTGGATATGTGAGCTCTTGACTCTTGATTCAAGGTCAACTTGTTACCAAGACTTAAGCTCATTTTAGTTTATCATTCATTCTAAGATGTGATATATGTTACATTGTCGGAAGCACGAAATTGTAGTCCTTTCTCTGGATTGATAGCTACCAATTGGAATCAAGGCTAGTAAACAACCTTGAAATTTGGACCAATTTAATCCCAATTATACGGGCGTATATTGAAGCCCCTTGGGATCTTGTTATTTCTGTTGCCTATACTATCTCTTGACAAAATGACCCATGAAAATTTGTCACATAATTATATTGTGTTAAAACAATTGAAAATTGAGAGAAAATGAAATGAATATTGAGAGGTACTGGCATATTCCAAACAGAGAGGCATGGTGCACCGAGTTGGAACTCCTAGGAACACCATGGCCTACGTTTTGGAACTGGGCAGACAAAGGATGGCTTATGCCATACCATGGAATGCCATTCCAATTGGAACTCTAATCCATTCAGATCAGAACACTATACTGGGCATGGTGTATCTGATTTGGATAACCGGCATATGTCATTCCTATCTACATGTAGGAACTCAAGCCCTAATTTTTAGAAACTCCCTCACTGTAACTATTCTGCAAAGTAATTTTCTGTGGGCCTTGATCCCCAGAAGTAAACAGAAGAAGCTAGTTTTATACATATAATAATTCAATCCCTCCCACTTTCAGGGACAAATTTCAATCAGTTTTTAATAAACTTTGAACACCCTGCGGAGCCTCTGAAATCATTGAAATAAATCAGAAATAGTGATTATTTACATGATTCGGGGCCATTTGCCAACTTTCTAATTCTTTGATTACCCCTATATTATTTTTTTATGGGAAATTTCACAATTATTAGAATAATTACCATAGTATATAGAATGTGAATTTAAGGCTAAAATGATAAAAGGAATATCATGAATATGGGGCAAGTGGTTTATTTTTGGGACAACCAGAATATCAGAAGTGGTTGCCCATAGGCAACTACTTGAAAAACTTAATTTCGAGCCCTGCATGCATGTACATATGATACTGATCAAATTATATGTTACAAAAACAAAATTTATGCAGAATTAATTATCGATTTTTGACAAGATCCACATCAGATGACTAATTAAAAGGGACAGTCCTTAGTATCTTGCGGATGTGCCCTGTCTGTTTTATTTTGCCCATTTTAAATGATTTCCCCAGATTTATGACTCTTTATCATCAACGTAATTATGTGATTGTCTGGTCCATATCTTGGTTACTAATTAATGGACCATTTCATAACTCGCATGTACATGGAAGATGCTGCGTATCTTACAGATGTGCACTGCCAGGTTTATTTAGCACATAGTTCTGACCCTTTATCAATGAAGGCTAGAATTTACATTGTTATCCGGGCTGAATCTTCTATAGATTGCTTCTGTTTTATTTTGCCCATTTTAAATGATTTCCCCAGATTTATGACTCTTTATCATCAACATCATTATGTGATTGTCTGGTCCATATCTTCGTTACTAATTAATGGACAATTTCACAACTCGCATGTACATGGAAGATGCTTAGTACCTTACAGATGTGCACTGGCTGTTTTATTTTGCCCATTTTAAATGATTTCCCCAGATTTATGACTCTTTATCATCAACATCATTATGTGATTGTCTGGTCCATATCTTGGGTACTAATTAATGGACCATTTCACAACTCGCATGTATATGGAAGATGCTTAGTATCTTACAGATGTGCACTGTCTGTTTTATTTTGCCCATTTTAAATGATTTCCCCAGATTTATGACTCTTTATCATCAACATCATTATGTGATTGTCAGGTCCATATCTTGGTTACTAATTAATGGACAATTTCACAACTCGCATGTACATGGAAGATGCTTAGTACCTTACAGATGTGCACTGTCTGTTTTATTTTGCCCATTTTAAATGATTTCCCCAGATTTATGACTTTATCATCAACATCATTATGTGATTGTCTGGTCCATATCTTGGTTACTAATTAATGGACAATTTCACAACTCGCATGTACATGGAAGATGCTTAGTACCTTACTGATGTGCACTGTCAGGTTTATTTAGCACAGAGTTATGGCCCTTTATCAACAATATCAATGAAGGCTAGAATTGACATTGTTATCCGGGCTGAATCTTCTATAGATTGCTTCTGTCCTGCATTTTGTTCATATTATAAATACATTTTATTGCACCTATGTTTTATTCATTTCTTCAACTAAATTGAAAGCCACAGAACCATGTAGCAATTAAGCCAGGCAGAAGAAAGTGTGTAATTATAGTACTGCTACTTTGAAATTTGTAAGTAGAAGAATGACGCAAATATTTTTACCACCATTCCGCCTTAATTCACATGTGCATTCGGTATATACTTTTCAGGGGGAGGAGCCTGGGAAATTGTGAACAACATGACTCGAACCGAATACTGCTCTGATGTAGCAACCTCGAGAAAGCCAGTAGGGTTCCTTAACTGCACAAAAAGGATAGAATACATCTTTAGGATTGAACACCGTGATATGTGAGTACCAGTCATATAGCCTCACCAAACATGGCTTGACCCGAATCTTCAAAGGTACTACCAAATGATCACCACAATCTATACTTTTTAGAGCATTTCCACAAAGTGGATGCTCTTATGCTTTCATGAGAAATAGTTCCGCCGGATCCGCCGCCGCTACCGCCGCCATGACTTTAAATGTGAATATCTCTGAAACAGATGTCTGGAGAAACATTCGGGCCAATTTTCAATGAGTAAAATCACAAATTATCACTTGGTTAATGCTCTTTTGTTTTTAGTTTTATGTGGAGATCCCCAGAATTTACTTGAAATTTGAGAGATGAAATAGCACATACATGTACCATTGCATTTTTACATCATAGTTACAACTGTTAACTATTTTTTAGACTGAAAAAGTAGAAAGATTTTGAAGTGAAATGTCTACATTCCTGCTATATGGTTTCGTCCCACCTGGGAAGTTTTTATATATAATTTAAGTAAAATGGTTTGTTCTGGTGCATTTTGACAGAATATTTAGACTTTGAAGGTAAAGATGCCTCAAATGGAACTGAATTGTCCATGTCATATGTCTGTCCGTCCATCTGTCTGTTCATCTTTCTAGTCATACCACATATGCAGCTGGTGATGGATCAGAAGCCTTATGAAAATGACTGACCTTCACTTTTTTATCAAGGTTAATTGTAGCATTAGCAGTCATTTTTAAAGACGTGAAGATAGGCTCTCCAAATTCATAATACATGTGCAATTGGTGACCAACTAGAAGCCTATCCCAGTTCACTAAACCTATTTTTTCAACGTTATATACTTTATATTATTATATAACATGAAATATAGCTTGGCTTTCTGAATTAATACCACATACGCAACTGATGATGGACCTGGAGTGCATGAATATGACTGACGTCAAAAACTGTATGTTAAGTCACATACTTTCAATTGCCAAGTAACACTTCAAATCTCATCATCATCATTGTGGGTGTTCGCATGTGTTGCAACAGCCTCATGCTTCAACAGTAACTAACCAAGCCATATTGGCTGAGCTGGTGAAACATCCACCATTTCCAAGCTCTGACACACCACGTCACTCTCAGAATATGGGTACCATGACACAGTGATAGATCACACAGCCATTGAAGGTTCCCGATTTATGTTGAATGTCGTCGTTACTTTTAGCAGCATTGTTTCTGAATCAATGCATTTTGCTGAGAAGCAACAGGATCTTGATAAATGTGATGTCTAGCACATTTATATCACTTGCCTTTATTGCACCATGTAAGCGACCTGTCTGTGTCTTTTGCGCTGTCCTCTGTGTTTTATAGGGTGGATGGAGGTTATCTGGTTCCATGCTGCTTCAAAGATTTCAGATAGAATACAACAGCATATTTCATACAATCAGAAATTAAAAAAAAGGTTGAAATCTTAATGTTCCAACTTTCGTAGAGGAAAAAAAGGGACAATTTGAAATTTTATTTTTATTCTGATATTCAATTTTGTCGCAAGTCCGTGAAACACAAAATAAGTTGGTGTTGCCCCACACTGGGTTTCGCCCATTGGTAAAGAAATCTTTTCTCAGAGGCACTACTACCAGGGATGATTCCCGATTGCTCATCCTCCATGGGTATATGCCCCACCCTCTGTCCCATCCTTAAAAAAAATTGCCACACCTAATATCTAGAGAGTGTGCCCATTTTAGGGAGATCTAAACCCTGTGAGTACCAATTTATGTGTTACACATGTATTCGGGGAAATGCTCTTCTCCCGTGTTTCACTCGAGCTTTCATTTAAAACTAAACCGTTGTAATGGCACTTTATTTGACATTTAATAGCAGTGTACTGTTTCGAAAAAAAAAACTTGAAACCCTCTGTTATCACGCCTGTTTGGAAAGAACGGAGGTCATGTCCTGCAGGTATTGACACATGATGTCAGAGTCTGATTGCGATCGTTTGTCGTGAGAAATCAAAACAGATGCTTTGGGAGATATTGTCATTGTAATGCCAGCAACGTCACAAAGCTAAAACATAGTGCCTTTGCTGATGTCGTGATGTACCCAATTGTTGTGCAAAGTACGTCACAATGAAACGTCAGACACAACCAAATAGTCAATATTGGTCAATATTAGTCGACATGATCAGAATCAGACTGGCGTCATGGCAGCTTCAATACATTTTTCACCACATCCATTTTAAAAAAACCAATTTGGTGTCCTCTTTCATAGGAAAAAATATCAACTTGTTATTTTCACAGCTTCTCTGTGTGTTTTCATGAAAAGTGTGGAGGGTTTTTTAGAAGAACCTTTAAGAAAATCACAAAATTTATTTCCACAAAGTAACAGTTATACTCAATTCTGCATGCATTCGATATTTGTGTTTCATGCCAGTGGAATACTTTGTTCCAGGTCTGTACACATTTAATTTTAACAATCACTATATACAAAGTATATGTTATCGTTCAGTGGCATTTGAAAATCACAAAAATCTGCTAATGAAGTCTTGAATTCATTCTGTACTATAGATACCATTATGGCGTAATATACTCTTGCTCAGTCAATGGTCACCATACCATTTGGTGACATGTTTTCTGATTTCCTGTTGCCAGATGCCCGAGGTTGCTAAATGCTGCACTTGAGTAGAAACATCATTGGTAGACTGTCAGTAGACTGCAATGGCAAGCTAAAAAAAAAAATACATTTTTGATCTAAAAAAAAATATACTTTTTTCATCTAAAAAAATACCTTTTTGATCTCAAAAATACTTTTTTGATATCAAAAATACTTTTTTGATATCAAAAATTCTTTTTTTTTGTCAAAAATTCTTTTTTTTTATATGAAAAATTATTTTTATATTGAAAAATCTAAGATGGCGCATATTTATTTTTGATACCGAAAAATTGTGATCTATGGCTTGCCATATGGTGCAGATCATTGTCAAGTCTTTGCTAATCAGCAGCAGGGTTTCTTCTTCTCCGACAGTCACCATATTTAAAAATGCTAGGCAGCCTCCGGACAAGGTCAGACAAGCATCTCACGTCATCAGGCACATGACTTCTCTGCATCAGGGTAAAGAATAGCGACATGTAACGTTGCAGGCTTTAGACATATCGTGTATCTTCCTGGGTGCCCAGGTTGAGACGGCCAGATGAAGCAGCTCCAAATCAATAGGATTCTAAGTTGTCATGAGTTTGAGAGATAAATTCTGTTACATCCCGCAGTACTGTGGTGTAGTTTATGGTGAAGACATATCTAATTAGAGGGGGGGCATATAGCGATAGCTTTGTCCGTCCGTCCGTCCGTCCGTCCGTCTGTCCATCCATCCGTCCGTCCGTCCGTCCGAATTTCTTGTCCGCGCGATATCTCGGTTAATATTCGATCGACAGGATTGAAACTTGCATGGAATGTGGCCAGTGCCTCGTGGTTATGCAGCATAGAGTTTTTTCCGAGTTCCGGTATAATTTTCAAGAGTTATGGCCCTTTTTCTGAAATCTCTGTGAATGTGACTTGTCCGGGCTGGATCTTGGTTAATATTGTATGGACAAGTATGAAATTTGCATGATATGTGGTCAGTGCCCCACAGTTGTGCAGCATAAAGTTTCTCCCTGTTTCACTTTTATTTTCAAGAGTTATGGCCCTTCGTTCCTGAAATCTCCGTGAATTGGGACTTGTCCGGGCTGGATCTTGGTTAATATTGTATGGACAATTATGAAATTTGCAGGGTATGTGGTCAGCACCCTGTAGCTGTGCAGCATGAAGTTTCGCCGCGTTTCGCGTGTATTATCCAGAGTTATGGCCCTTTGTTCATCAAGTCTTTGCGAATTGGGACTTGTCCAGGCTGGATCTCGGTTAATATTGTATGGACAAGTATAGAATTTGCAGGATATGTGGTCATTGCCCTGTAGTTGTGCAGCGTGAAGTTTCTACGCGTTTCGCCTATATTTTCAAGAGTTATGGCCCTTTTGTTCTTGAAATCTTTGTGAGTTGGGACTTGTCCGGGCTGGATCTCGGTTAATATTGTATGGACAAGTATGGAATTTGCATGATATGTGATCAATGCCCCATAGTTGTGCAGCGTGAAGTTTCTCTGCTTTCGGTTATATTTTCAAGAATTATGGCCCTTTGTTCATCAAACCTAAGTGAATAGGATATATTTATTTGTCCAGGCTGGATCTCAGTCCATAACCGATTTGGACTGGGAAAATGGCTATAAAATTGTTATCCTACATTCCAAAGCAGACCACATAGGTCCTGAAGTATGAAATTGCCCCAAAAAGAGTGAATTGGGTGCAAAATTCAAAGTTTACGATCGCTTCATAATTTCACCACAATATACTCCCAAGGAATGTAGGTCTCATAATCAGGTCACATTTTTGGATTTGGCGAAAGCCCGGGTGATCATCTTGCATCGAAACAGTGTATTATTACTTGTTGGTCGATACTTGGAATATGTATTATGCGAGGCATGCCGAAAAAAAGTGACTGAAACAGAATTTTTATAATTATCCAAATTAGGCCTCCACAGACCAATACAGAACAGAACAATGGCGGGGCAGTGTCAGATTAAAGCGAAAGTGGGGGCATACAATTCAGCAATCTCGGATTGCTTCCTTGCTGTGTTTCAATTATTTCCTGATATTCAGTCAGGCCGCAGTGACCTTCACCTTTGGCCTCTAAATCAATAGGCCTCTTCTGTTGCATGAGATTGGGGTACTCCATGAGGTATAGCATATCAATCTTAATGATTTCCTGATTCATGTAGCCAGAGACCTTGACCTTTGACCTGAATGGACCAATAGGCTTCTTGATTGGTGCAAATGATATAAGGTATATCTTGAATATCCTCACAATTCACATCTCTTATCTGGCATGTCTGGTGTTATATATCCTGGTGTTGGCTGTTCTCTGTCATGAGATTATACAGACAGGGACGTATCCAGAGATTTTTTGGGGACACTGATCGTATTGACATTGTTCTTCTTGTTGCATGTGAATTCAATGTTGTTGTTGTTGTTGTTGCTGCTCAGAATCTCCGATGCCGTTGACTCGCATATGGTGATGAAATGTGATAGCAGCATATTAAACTGCATAAGAGAACTGCTCTCCTTCCTAATGACACACATTCCTCCTTTCGTTCTGCTAACCTGTGATATTTATAATGGCATACCGGAACATCTACATGTAGGAACATAATGGTAATGTGCCTGGAAAACATTTCAAGCATCTGCTCCCATGGTGGTCTGCAATGTTTGGAAAAGTTCCGGGATCCGCCGGCTTTCACAAACTCGAGGTGGAAAAGACGTCAGTACAATGATCTACGTCAATAAATTCGAGATTTCTCACCAATCTAATGTTGTTCACTAAGATTTTGCCGTTCATTTGGGTGCAAGAATTTGGGTGCCCATACCGCTATTCCGGTAGCAAAACCTTCCTGGATCTATGACAGATCGCTGTTACAGTACAGTAAATAAAGAGTCAAAATAACTTACGGATCTTCAACATTTCAGGTTTGGAATTTCATCAACTGGAGAAATAATACTGAACCATGGGTCTGTCATCAAAAGTTTAGAAATCACAGTAATTTCACCAACTGGATATTGATGAGTATTCAATCTGTCTTTATCATTTTAGGTTGGAGATCACAGTGGGCATCAGGAGTGGTGGATATCGAGAGTTCATTCGGCCAACAGCTGGGTCTAGATTTCAAGAATACAAAGGGCCTTGGAAAAGGAAGTCGATGTTATATCGGTTTGATTTCGAGGTTCCAACTCATTGTGTTGAAACTGAATCTTGTCCGCCTGATGAGAAGCCTCTTTATATTGCAGATGGCAAAGGTGATATAAGAAAGGTAGGCTACATATATTTTGTTTGATTGGTCAGTACTTTACTGGCCCAAATTACACATACGTTTGTTCCTATCTAATTAATTTTACCATGATATACTGCATGCATTTATGGATAGGATTTGGCATATATGGTAAATCCCCAATTCTATAACACTTGTGTCAATAACATCGAGCTAACCATGCATTTATTACACGTTACAGAGTTATGCCCTTTTACGGATGTATTAATTTCATATTTTGTTATATATGCTTGAATGTAATCAACTATATCTGCCGAATTGTCTTTGATACAGCTACTACATTTTGGAAACTTATTTATATAGTTGTATTCTAGAAGCCAACAGAAAATTAGTCGCCTCAGCCCTTATTTACGGAGTTATGCCCCTTCCACGTGCAATAATTTTCAAATTTGTGATGCATGCTTGACGGTAACCAGTTATATCTAATTAACTGTGGTTGGTACAGCTTGAAAATTATGATGAAACTACTTTATCTAGTATTTTAAACGTCCACAAAAAATTAGTTCTCTCGGCTCATATTTTATGGAGTTGGGCCCCTTTTCGGATCTAGTAATCTTTGATTATTTTGTGATATATAGTTGAGTGTACAAGTTATATCTGGAGGTTCATGTTTGGTATCTACTAAATTTTGGAAATTTTGTATTCTAGATGTGTTCAAAAAATTAATCATCTCAGCCCTTGTTTTATGAAGTTATGCCCCTTTCCTGGTGTAATAATCTTGGATATGCTTAAATGTATTAATCAGTTATATCTGAAGAACTGTGTTCGGTACAGCTACATATACCAAATTATTTATCTACTTGTATTGTGGAAGCCAAAAAGAAATAAAAAATTATTCGCCTAGGGCCTTATTGTACAAAGTTATGCCCCTTCTGTGTTATATGCTTGAATGTAGCTGTTATATCTGCTGAATTATGTTCTAACAAGGACAATTCTGAATGATTAGTAAATATAGCCATAATATGTTGCACATTCTCAGCATATTTCTCAATTGATTGGGAGAAGCAGAGGGGTTTTGGCAGTTTCTTTCCTCATGTTATAATTATGAACAACAGGAAAGTTTTTCCTCACATCCAAGGTAGTCTGACCCTAACTTAGGTCATGTAAGACAGCTATTTGTCTCTTCGTATATGGAGAGTTCCACTGTTTTCATCAGCTTCCGGAGATTGACCTGTGGTGTCGTTGTGCACACTGCCAAGTCATGATAAGAATAGGCTTCAGCTCCTCAGAGAGCTTGCCGTAAGAGGTGACTAACTAGGGCACCCGTGGGGTTTCCGGGTGTGACAAAGAATAGGAACCAAACGTGGTGATGTGACTGAAATAGTGTTGAAAGCGACATTAAATCATATTCACTCACTCACTCACTCACTCATCAGCTCAAAACTTTAGAACTTGCAGAAAGTGAAATTATAACATGAAGAAAGAACAGGACAAAATTAAAGGTCCAGATTAATGCATGCAGATACATGTATTTCATTTTTTCATCATTACAATGTATTTCATTGATTTTGTCGATGTATGATCAAATTTATTAGCACGGCCGAATTATCTCCATGAAATTGGAGTGATCAAAGTTTAATAGGAGGATTGAGTTATCAGAGGACAGGCTTTGAATTTGGGAAATTTGAGGGCGAGTCCAGTTTGGTGGAATTAAGGGCACAAAGGCTTGGCTGGCATAAAATTACTCGGAAAATAGTAAAGGGCATCAAGGCCAGTAGGTAGGGCGTCCAAGGCAACCTTGACCTTGGTGGCCTTGGTCAAATTCAAGGCCTGAGAGGAATTTAATACTGCAGTGAGCTCGGGGGCCTCCTGATACTATTCTCTAATTCTGGTATATCATATGTCAAATTTAATATGTTAATATCATATTGAAATATGGACCACATTTGAACCTACTGAGCATATTGCATGTGCAGTAATTCACCAGCTACAAAGTGTCACATTTTATCATTATATGACTTTTCTTCAATCTGAATGAAGAATCACCGAAAGTACATGTACCGCAAAAATGGCATATATCTGGCAATATTCTTCATGGCACCAGCTACAAAGTGTCCGTGTTATTTGCACTGAAAACTTACCTCACTTCCATGCATTCTTTGCATTTCTTGTTCCACATGACATCATCCAGTAAGAATTTTGAATAACACAATTCTCTCCCCTGCTAGTCACCTGACTGCTCACTACCCATAATTCCTCCTTCTTGTTCTTACTGCAAATGGGTAGGTAGTCATTTTGTTCTGCTCCATGAAAATTGCCTATCAAAGCGAAATCACTAGGAGTTGGATTACCTCAGACGTCTGATATTCTTTAAGAAGTCCTTTGGGAATTATTCTTTACGTTGTAGTAAGAATAGGTTTTCTCACTTGCCAGAATTAGACCATTAACGAATAGTGTCAGGGGAGTGCTTTATTATAGAGTTATCTCCCCTTGGTAGAGGGCGCTGATTGTCCATTAGCCAATCAGAGTAACTCGCGGGCTTGGCAAGAGAAGCCAGAGAACGACTTGACCTGGACTGCAACAGACGTGACACGACTTCTCTCAGGGGTTATAACCGGCAGGTAAGGCTGTCTTCTATACTGGCTAATATCTAGGTAGCAGAAGTTACTACAATTGGCGTCAGAAGTTAAAGTATTAAGCGTAGATTTGCGGTTATTATTAGGCAAATTTACGTCTTGATGGCGGTCTGAATGCAGTGTCCAGATGGGCGGCCATTTTGAGGTTTTGAAAATTGGGGTGTGAAAATCTTCATTTCCTAGTCCTGACAAACTTGTTGGCTTTCAGTTACGATTGGGTCGATATAAACTGGAAGTGTGTTACTTTATGAAAGGGGTTTTGTGAAAATTTGAGCTTCCAGTTCTGGAATATTTTTTTTTTCTCGTCGTCATGGTCACGTTTTTTCGCGATGGCGGATTTTCCAAATGAAATTGATTTGGCTTTCATTGGTTGTGAACTAAAGATTATACAGCAATAGTTCTGAAGCTCTGTGCAATATATGGAGTAGTTTGACAATGATTGTTTCGTGAATTTAGCCAAAAACAATCTGTGTGTTGTGACGAAAATTGGACCCTTGATAGTCTTCTCTTTCGTCAGATCGACTTGATTTGCCATATTTGTCTGGGTATAATTTATCGCGAGTGAAGCGGGGTTATTTTGAACTACCCCAGGTTACAATTTGGTTTGAGTTCGCGTTCCTTTTGAAAATTTTGCGAGTTTACTGACACGTTGTTGTTGTTATTTGGAACAACAACAACAACGACAGTAACTTGAAGGGTTACATTCGGGAATAAAAAGGAATAGGATTGTAATTGTTTAGGTTGGTTAGATGGCCAGTGTAGCGGGCAGACTTGCCTGCTGGTTGCCTTCAATATTGCACCTTAGATTTAGCTAGAATTTTGTGTGATTTGGTGAATTTTGAAGTATTTTTATTTTTTTTCTGAGATAGTATTTGGTAGGGAAAATTAGGAGTAGAAGTTGGGATAAAGGTTTTGAAGGTGCAATATTTGAATGATTTATATGTTAATGTTTGTGTTGTCATGTATGTGTACCGGTACTGTTTGTGTGTCCATATGTGTATTTTTGTGTTTTGTTCATAGTCCTGTTCCGTGATAATTATATTTTGTATGTGCTTGGTTGGGTTGGTAATGTTGGGGTTTTTGGAGAAGATTTGGAGCATGGGATGAAGTTTTAGTGACTGAATGCGGTCAGATTGGTCATTTCCTTTCGGTTCGGTGATTGAGTTTGGGGTACAGGGTCATGTACTGCATGACCTTGTGATGTACGTGGATTCATCAGTCGTGCTGTTGACAAATTGTGGTTATTCTTGCTGTGCCACTGGTATATTTTTGCACGGTTGTCTTATCGAGACTTGTTTGTGGGAGTCTATCGCACTGTCAATTTCTGTTGACCATTTTTCACTGGTGTGGTCGACTTACAATGTATAGCAATAGTTTGGCTTTGTATTATCGGTCAAACTACATTGATTTTTCCGGTGGTCAGTTTTTGTGAATTTGATTGGGACATTCACTGAAAATCTATGGCCTAAAGGCTAGAGTTCAATTTAGTAATTTGTGGAATTCACCCAATTTCATCGTCAAGTTCACCTGGCCTGACCTGGTAGCTATTGCGCGAGGGATTGGCTGGTGCTTATGTTGAATGTGGGGGGATTTTCTCTCATTTGATTGAAATTCTTGCTAGCCATGGCATAGAACATTCAAATTAATGTTTCAATAGATTTACTTGTTTGGTATTCAATACAACACAACCTCTGGTTGTATTTTGAGATTTGAGTGTTGACATATCAACACTGCACTCAATTTGATTGTGGTCTGGTGGTGTTAAGTGACACCATCTGATTTTGATTGAGAGTTTGGTGTTTACTCAAACACTCGTCCTTGGGTTTACTTTGAAAAAAAAAATAAAAAAAAAAATGAAAATTTGTTCTTTTGAGTGTTGACATATC
Organism: Hanleya hanleyi; assembly: GCA_036873755.1. NCBI lineage: Eukaryota > Metazoa > Mollusca > Polyplacophora > Lepidopleurida > Hanleyidae > Hanleya > Hanleya hanleyi. The sequence continues at coordinate 38,799 of JAVTVY010020603.1, forward strand.
GGCGCTACACTCAATTACATAGTGGTCTGGTGGTGTCAAGTGACACCATCTGATTTTGGTTGAGTGATTGGTGTTTATTAAAACACACACTCTTACATTTAGTTGAAAAAAAAAAAAAAAATAAAAAAAAAAAGCAATTGGTGTGGCATCAACATTGCACCCGATTAGAGTGTAATCGGGTATTGTTGGGCAGCACCAGTTGATTTTGGGAACATTTGAAGGCCATTTTGAATAGATAAGCAGCCATAATTTAGTTGATTGCAAAATTCCAACTTGGTGAATTTTGATCCTATTTATTTTGGGAAATAGACTTTGATTGTTGATAACTCCGTCTCATTTGGTATTGATTGACACCAGTTGATGATTGTTTGGTATTCAACCCACATTCTATTGAGCCCTTAGGCACTAACTGGGCCACTAGAGACGGCGATTATTTTGTATTTTATTTGGCTTGGTTTGTTTCTAGTTTTTGGACTCCACAGGGAAGTTGCAACAATGCGTTGACTGCGGTAACGCGTGATGCACTTGTTTTGAAGGGTCTTGTTTTTTGTTTTTTTTTCTGATGGATTTGAGTTGAATAAGCACACTAGAGCGCATTGACTGCGGTAACGTGTGTGCGTTCAGCTCATAAGTGCTTCATATTTTCCAGTGAGTTTCTGGAGTGGAAACTCAGTGGGTGTGAGTAGTTGACACAACCACTTAGTTCTGTTTTATACAGAAAACAGAATTTATTGTGCATCACAGCCATTGCTGTCAAGTTGGTTGACCGGTAAATTTTGAACTGCGCATTTCACTTTTCCTGCAGCTTGGTTGGAATTTATTGTAGCTAGATTTGTACCATTGGAGGCGAGTCTGGTTGATAGTATTTTGGCAAATCAAATAAGGCAGGTAAATTTATTTTATGGCAGCCATTTTGGAAGTGAGTATTGCGGTTTATTGAATATTTTCATTTGCATTTTTGTGGAGTCCCACAATTCACACCATGACAGAACTGGTACCGGTAGACGTATCAATGGCACATAATATTGAACAATTCCAGAAGAATCCTTTGATGGAGAATTCTCTTATTAGTGGGGTAGATGTTTCCATTTGCCCTGAGTATGTTTCAGATTTAATTGAAAAACATGTAGGCGAATTGCGAACTGAGATGGAAAATCACATTCAAAATTTAAGGGGGAAAGGGAATCTGTTGTTCAGAGTCTCTCTCAGACCTTGACAGAATGTGTTATCAGAATCGATCAGCTGGCAACTAACCAGAAAGAATGTGTTACCAAAATCGGTCAGCTGGTATCTAACCAGGAGAAGTGGGAAACAGTAGGTGAACAACTTGGAATGATAATGACCATGATGCAAGGCCAGGGGACTAGTCCAATGGTTAGAGGGGTGGGGGCTGATGCTAGTTCAGTGCAGACTGGTGATGGTGCTGTTGGGCTGTCCATGGGCAACGTTGAGCAGGAAAATTTGTCTGTGGTCAATGTTGCGCAAATGCCGGGGTTGGGGGGTGGGGAATGTAATTCTGGTGAGGGTACCCAGCATGCACATTATATGGATGCAGGAGTGGTGGATGCTTGTGAGGGGTCAGGGCATCATCAGAGGGTGGAGCACCCTTCTGTGCCCATCTCTGACCCTTTCGTCCCTTCACATAGTAAGGTTGGGGAGGAGCACAAAGGTAGCCATTCCTCTCCATCCATTGATCATTCTGACATTGCTCATGGTCAGGAGGACAAGGGAGATAATTTAATAGGGTCAAATGTTTCGCAGCCTATCCGGCAACATAAAGCGAGTTCGAGATCACGTCGACTTCTCCGTGGTCCTCGAACAGTACGCTGGCGTAGCCGTAGCCCTTTAACATCACGTGGCCGTAGCCCCTCGGCATCACCTTTTATACGTAGTAGCAGCCGTTCACTTCCGAAAACATTAGTTTTTTCCGGCGATGCCAAAGGTTGGTCGCCGTTTAAAATTAAATTTGAATTAGAAGCTCAAGATCGGAAGTGGAGCAAGGCCAAATCTCTAAAGCGTTTGACTGAGTGCATGCATGGCAAGGCCATCGAGTATTACTCTTTCTTACCGAAAGCAGTTTGTAATTCTTTCGCTGAGCTGTTTGAAGCCTTAGACAAACGGTATGGCGATCTCGAGCCTCCTCAAGCAATCCGACATCGGTTGCAGTTGGAGGAGCGGGGGGCCGATGACACTTTGGCTGATTTTGCTTATAGGTGTGTTGAGTTAGCTGTGAAGGGTTATCCGGGGGCTCCACGTGAGTTAGTCGAATCGATAGCTGTGGAACAATTTTTCAAAGGTTGTCATGAACCACAGGCTATAGTTTTGTTTGCTATGGAGAAAGACCCCAGAACTATTCAGGATGCGTTGACATGTGTCAACGCCTCACTGTATAATCATCAAGCTTTGAATGTAGCAGAGGTCTGTCTAGTTTCCACAGAACTCGAGCCTGTGGGAGGGGATTTTTTACGGGAGGGTCGGGGTGAGTCTCCATTGAGACTTGTTACTCCTCCCAAGCTACCGGTAGCCTGTGAAGCCCCTATTAACAGAGTTACCTGTTACTCTTGTGGGGAAAACGGGCATAAGAGCTTCCGATGTCCCCAAATACGATGCCATCTTTGTCGCCAATTAGGGCACATAAGTCGAAGTTGCCCCATTCGCACTAATCTGGACGGGTTGGTTACCACAGGAGGACCTGCCTCGTCGGATGGTGCCGGGTCGACTGCTGCCGTTAGAGGCATTACCGTGTCTGGGGCTCGGGAGGGGGCAATGGTAGTTCCGGTCAGGGTCGGGTCCCTTCCAGTGAGTGCGATAGTGGATACTGCTTCTCAGGTAACAGTGATGAGTCCGGAATTATTTGGAACGTTAGGGCTTATGGGACTGTCATCCACTCCCATTAAGCTAACTGGTGCATTTCAGGGTACGGCCAGTATGGGAATGTTGGTTCGACAGGTTCCCCTTTCCATTGCAGGGTTTAACTGTTTTGGAGACATGGTTGTAGCCCCGGTGGTTCAGGATTTGTTACTGGGCTCGGACTTTCTGTCCGCTTATGGCTGTGTCGTTGACTTTAGGAAGAAGGCCCTGGTTATTGGGAACATGGGGGTTCCTGCAGTAAAATGTTGATGCATGATGACCGGTTTGGACAATGCTTCAGTTTAGTTCTCTTTTAGCATTGGTAATGTTAGGGGGCAATGCAGATTGGCAGTGGGCAATGGCATGTGGCGCCATCTAGCACACTCTTTTGAGTTGATTTTGATGTTGGTGATGTCTTTGTATTTTGATATAGGTGATGTGACATTTTGGTTTGATGTTGTGTAGGTTGTTTTTTGGTTGTTGGGGGAAAGATAAAAAAAAATGATAAAATGTCTGACAAGAAATCTGTGATATGTGTGGATGTTGGATAATGATGTGCTGTGTTGGATAATGGTGTGTTGGTTGATTTGTGATGTGTGGACCTATATTTTAGAATGATTATTTTTGGTAGATTGAGTGTTCTGCAGAGTGGTGTGTGTACCTATTTTCGAACGGTGTGTTGGGAGGACATGTGATATGTGTTGGAAAAAGGTGCAATGTGTGTTGCAGTGGAGATATGTTCAACTTTTAGGGGGTTAGGAGAATGGTTTGAGTGAAAGTGTAGTGGAAGGGGTTTGTTGAATGGCGGGTTGGGTAATTTATCTGTGGGTTAACAACCCTCACGGTTGGCCACATCATTCGGCATTGGTTAAATGGAAGTTACTTGGATGCTAAATGAGTTTTTGCCGAGGTGTGTGCGAATTGTGATGGATGATTTAACAAGGGGAGAGAATGACGGGGCAATCCATGTTGGAGACACAGGGCCAAAGGAGTTTGTGGCCACAACTCTGCTTGTGTCTTCTCTATGGAAGCCCCAGTGAGTTATGCACCGGTGTTTGTCATCCCGGTTTAAATTTATTGAATCAGGGTCTGAAATAAAAGTCAGACATCAGACAAGCCTTGACCTTGTTTGGTTGAATGCTCACTGTGGAGCATTATGTCTGATCAAATTCGGGGATCATTTTGGATATGTTTATTCAGACCCTGGCTAATTGATCATTGGCAATGCGGTAACATCAGCAACGCAGTGCACTTCTGTTCAATGGATTCCGATATTCCTTCTGGTCCTGCAGATTCATCCACATGTTGAGTTGACGTGTTAGCGGCACCTTGTGCACGGGTGTTTCACATGCGTTGATTCTTCATGTGTGTGTCTCTGTTGATGCATACAGAGGATACTGGTTTCCTGAAGCCTTGAGCTATATGAGTAGTCCCACAATGTATGGAGGACTGACAGGCAGTTACTGTTGTTTTAGTCAGACTATGTTCGTTAGCCAGTCACTCAACTATTGAGAGACTGAGTGTCTTGCAGTTATTGCCCAAGTCAGACTATTCTTGATGGGATATCTGATATAGCCAGTCCCTCTAGTTAGGGAAGTCTGGCAGTTATTCCTTGATCAGCCTGATTATACATGTAGCCAGTCTTTCAATTTAATAGGGACTGATAGGTTTTCAAACTGAGCAAGCTCTCATCGAGTGCTGACAGTCTAAAAGTTATTGTCGCTATTGTCGTTAGTCAAAACTTGATAGACTGTCTGATATAGTCAGTTAGTCAAAACTTGATAGACTGTCTGATATAGTCAGTTAGTCAAAACTTTATAGACTGTCTGATTAGTCAGTCCCTCAATGTAGGAGAGTCTGGCAAGTATTTCCTTAGTCAGTCTGTTTCTTGACAGGCTGTATAGTGTAGCCAGCCTCTCCGTTTAAGAGGGGCTGACATTATAAAATTGAGTGAGCCCTTAATTTATGAGGGGAAGGGGAAGGGGAGGTTGGGGGAAAAGGTAGATTCCATAGTGAGTCGGACTGGTACTTAAAGTGGGCCAGTTCGCTCCAGCTCCTTTGGGTCTTCTTTGGGAAATTAGAGGTCTGTTGAAAAATCGACCTGAGGGTTGGGGTTAGAGATCAGCTTCCATGATCTGGGGTTGGGTATTTTATTGTCGGACTAATATTAGGTAGCTTGTTATTAGGTAATGTCCGGTTTTTAGCCCAGTTCAAAGTAGGGGAAGCTTTAGGTACAGTTCCGTACTTTTATGGTATGTTTTTTATCCTTGCGAATACTTTGCTGGAGTTTTAGACTGCAGTCGCTGGTACGCCCTTCCTTAAAAAAAAAAAGAAAAGGGGGAAGAGTGTAGTAAGAATAGGTTTTCTCACTTGCCAGAATTAGACCATTAACGAATAGTGTCAGGGGAGTGCTTTATTATAGAGTTATCTCCCCTTGGTAGAGGGCGCTGATTGTCCATTAGCCAATCAGAGTAACTCGCGGGCTTGGCAAGAGAAGCCAGAGAACGACTTGACCTGGACTGCAACAGACGTGACACGACTTCTCTCAGGGGTTATAACCGGCAGGTAAGGCTGTCTTCTATACTGGCTAATATCTAGGTAGCAGAAGTTACTACAACGTTATCAACGAATTATGGCTCAAAATATGTCTCAAATGTCATGTATGTCTTGTGATGGTGACAAGCCGGTATATAATGTATATTCCAGTTGTCCTCAGTGTCGCCAGGAAAGGCTATGTACCTGGGATACGGCCTGTGAGGAATGCATTATGTGGGTGCCCGAAATATTTCAAGTCTATCTGGCCGGTTCACTGGCAGCTATTGAGGAGAATAAAGCCATTGTGCCTACTAATCTCGCCAGTGAGACGTTTGTAGCTATGTCTCCCCGATCTAGTGTGGTCGAGGATATAAGGGGGTTTGTTGATTCACCAGCTCGGTCTACTCTAGTCAGTTGGTTGAATGTAAATAAAGATAAACAAACGCCCCCTCCCGCTCACAATTCTTCCATTTCAGACCAGGTGAAGGATCATTCAGGTAAGAAACAAGTGGAAGGGACTATCGAAGATGTGGAATCCGGCACTACTACGACTGTAGAGGTCGAGCTTCCTATCGAGCAGACACCTGGATACGACGAAGAAGGGAAATCGGTAACGGAGCCAGGCTTAGCATTGGAAAGCCAGTCAATTCCGATCTCTCGATCGGAAGCGACTTATGATTATGAAAACTTAATGTTAAATTTTCATTTGGTTCCGGGATCGGGAGATTGCCTTCCTCAACCCTGTTGAGGCCTGTACTTTCCAGTCGTTCTATAACATCTACTAACACTGGAACGACTGGTTTGTCTAACTTTCCCTGATCTGCTTCCGGTTTCTCTGATGGCCTTCCTCGTCCCCCTGCCGAGACGTCTGTCATTACGAGCCTTCTGGGCCACCAGAGGTTGAGGTTCCGACAACAACTAGACTATGATATGCCCAATTTTTTGCCTGCCTCTGAGACGCGGTATAGAGACCCTCTCAAGTGGACCAATTAATGCGGCATCTGGTTGTGGGTTTGTCTTCGCCCTTGCGTGGCTTAGCACAAATTCCTGCTTCCGGTGGTATTCATGGTACGGGACCGGCAATGTTATGTATGATGCGTCCTCCTATATATGCTTCTGGTTTACGACCTCATATGCCAGTTCACCGACCATTACAGTGGCCGTGCTCACGGTAATTTGTAAGGTCCCCGAGTCTGAACGCACCCCATCAGGCCCAGCTTCCGGTGCACTCTCAAGTGACGGATTCTACATCGGCTGCTATTCTGCGTGGAATGGAACAGCAACGTCAGGAAATGAAGGAACTGAGAGAGAATATGACCAGTCAAATAAGGAGCGGTATGCCACCGCATCCGGTTTTGTCTGAACAGTCTACGCAACCAGAAGCAAGATTGACGGGGACTATACCTTTCATTACTCCTCGTTGGCAGGAAGCCCCGGAAGCTATGGAAGTGTGTCCTCCAAATACCAAATTGTCTAGTAATCCTGGTGTTCCGTTTATGAACAAACAGGCCTCCGTACTAGAGGAAACTGCCCGACAAGGAGTGGCGATCACAAATCATTTGGACTGGTTTCTTCAAGCCATTAAGGGTGGTTTGTCTTCACTGTCGGGTGCAGAAAGTCAAGAACAGCTACTGGAGGGAATTAACCTCGTTCTTGACTACCAGAAGATTGCTTCCGGTATAGTAGAAGATTTGGTACATAATGCCTATTTATCTTCTATGATGGTGTATTTAAGGAGAAGAGCATTCATTCCTTTCATGCACAACTACACACCGGAAGCAGTGAAGAGAACCCTACTAGAAACATCTACGGCTCCCTCTTTACTGTTTGGTGATGCTGTTGCCGAGGTCCGACCTGAAATGGATCGAATTGAACATGACAGGTCAGTGGCTTCCGGTGCTTCGACCAAGAGACCTATGGCTTCCGTGTCGGGTCCCAAGGTGAAGAAGACTAAGAAGAACCCGCCTAGTTCCAAGGCTGTTAAGGGTGCTTCCGGTAAACAGCATAACCAAGCGCCTGCTTCTTTAGAGCCAAGATTATCTAGCTTTGGCAATAAGAAGCAGGGTAAGGGCAAAGGCAAGCAGTCAAAGAAGAATACCTGATGTCTCGGGCCATACCGGGTGGCTTCCGGTCCTGCGGGAACACTTGAGACATACTGCTTCCGGTCCCGCCACAACTAGACCTTCCGGTAGGGGGAAGCCTTCAGTTGTTTTGGCGGAACTGGATAAGGATTGGGGCGGAAGCGTGGGTCATTCGAACTATCAGATACGGCTATCGCCTATTGTTCGACACGCTTCCCCCCTTGACTGCATCTCCCCTTCCGTCTCATATTCCATTACGAATGGGTCATCTATCAGCGATACAGTCCTCTGTGGACAAGCTGATAGAGAAGGCTTCAGTAAAAGAGTTTCAGGTTTGAGACACAACACCCGGGTTTTATTCGCCGGTCTTTCTGACACGTCCGAGATGCGCATTGTTATCAACCTCAAGCGCCTCACTCCACCGCCAAACTTACGCATGGAGTCCTTCCGGTCTATCCGGTCGGTACTCGAGCAAGGGGAATGGCTGACTTATCTGGATTTAAGGGATGCATATCTTCATATCCCGATACATCCGGAGAACAGGAAGTACTTAAGATTCATGGTCGGCAAACGACGCTTCCAAATTCAAGTGCTTCCGTTCGGACTGTCAACTTCCCCTTGGGTGTTCACACGAGTGTTTACACCAGGGGCACTATTCCTGCACAGTCTAGGTATAAAGTACCACTTTTATATCGACGACTCCCTGCTAAGGAATGCCTGCAAAGAGCAGTTAATCCTAGACACACAGTTTGTCTTAAGGATATTGACTTCTCTGGGTTATCTCCCACACGAAGAGAAGTCAGAACTAACTCGGTCGGAAAGGCGCAAATTTCTGGGGGTGGAATACAATACACTTTTAGCTCTCGCCAAACTCCCAGAAGATCGTTGGCAAAAGATAACAACGAAGATACCTCAATTCCTCAAGTTATCTCAAGCCAGGGCTCTACACTTTGTTGCGATAATCGGCCTCTTGACGTTAACACAGGACGTAACTCCAAGAGGGTGGTTGCAGCTTCGTCCCTTAATGATTTACTTCAATCATCAATGGGTCGAAAGGCAGTTGAACCCGTGGATACCTGTCACGTCAAACAATGCCTCCAATGGTGACTGGATTCACTCAACGTAATGTCGGGTGTGTCTCTACTTCCGTTTCGTCTGTCTCATCACCTGTTCATGGACGCATCTATGGAAGGTTGGGGAGCCCACCTTGAGTCCAAGTTGATATCCAGGTTATGGACAATCGAGGAATGCTCGTACCATATCAACGTGTTGGAGTTTATGGCAGTGACACATGCCATCCACACGTGGGTGAGCATATTGACCGACAAGAACCTGCTAGTTGCAACGGACAACACATCAGTCGTCTCCTGCATCAACAAGCAGGGGGGGGGGGGACGAGATCTCCGCAATTACAAAGCCAAGCGGAAATCTTTTTCGGTCTGTGTTGGGACAACAACATATCAGTGTTGGCCAGGCACATCCCGGGAATTCTGAATGTCTTAGCGGATTCGCTTTCACGACGGAATCAGATAATTCCCACAGATTGGCAACTTCACCCAGCCATACTAAACAAATACTCATGTCTGGGAGATGCCATACATAGATCTGTTCGCCACTCGGCACAACAATCTATTGCCCCTGATCATGTCGCCGGTTCAGGATCCGTCGGCATATGCAGTGGACGCCCTATCGCAGGACTGGTCAAGGATGGTAGCATATGCGTTCCCTCCTCCAGCTATCCTAGCGAAGGTACTCCGGAAGATCCACGAACACACTTGTGTCGTTTATCTGATTGTTCCGTGGTGGCCAGCAAGGCCGTGGTTCCCGGACTTACTGGATCTTCTGGTAGATGTACCAAGACAACTTCCGGTGTGGCACAATCTACTGCGCCAGCCCGGAACGTCGATATTCCACAGCCAGCCAGGACTGTTTCATTACCACGTGTGCAAGTGCTCAAAGGACACTTCGCTCAGGCGGGATTTTCAACGGAAGTTGGGCGCCGAATGGCACAATCAATTCGACCGTCCTCTTCCGCTGTATACCAATCAAAGTGGGCAGTCTTCGATATTTGGTGTGGAGAGAGGGATATCAATCCATCCAGAGCCACTATTCTTCAAGTAGCAGAGTTCTTATTACACCTATTCCAGGATAGGGGTCTGGTACCCGCTAAGGTCAAAGGTTATAGGGCAGCCATTGCTCAACCTATTCTTCTGTGTACTGGGATTAATCCTTCGACTGATCCAAATTTATCTGCACTAATCAAGTCATACAAGATTACTGGTCAGTCAGTTGCTCCGAAGTTGCCGAAGTGGGACTTCGGCAATTAGGGGCGGCACCATTCGAGCCAATAGAGTCTATTGATCTCAAAATGTTATCTTACAAAACTTCGTTTTTGTTGGCTCTTGCCTCGGCAGCTCATGTGTCGGAACTGCATGCGCTCGATAGAAGGAACGTCAGACACTCTAGGGACTGGAGCAATGTAGTTCTCACAACAGTTCCTGAGTTTGTGGCTAAGAATCGTGCTGTCTACGATACTATATCTCGAGAGTTCACTATTCCAGCCTTATCTGATTTCCTTTCGTCCGGTCTTGAATCAGACATGTGTCCAGTTTGTGCACTTGCGTGTTACCTGAATCGTACAGACGAGATCAGAGCGGGTAAGAGACATTTGTTTATCCCTTTTGATCCCAAAGCCAAACAAGAAATAAGCAAAATTACTATCTCAAGTGGCTCAAAAATACGATCCGACTAGCGTACTCCACGGCTACGGATAGACAAGCCGCGCTTGTATACGTTTCGGGTCACGAGATTAGAGCACTAGCGGCATCATGGCCTCTATGGACTAATAGATCAGTGACTGACATTATGATGGCGTGCTACTGGAGGTCAAACACGACATTTGCCTCTTTCTACCTCCGGGACATGACGTTAGCATGTGACGACCTCTATTCCATCGGCCCACTTATAACAGCTCAGCGGGTTTCTGTGGGACAGAGGCCAGCAAGATAGCAAGATAAAGATCGGACGTACAGTTTTTACCCTGCTTGCTGGTGAGTGCATTTTCCTCTCGTTCCCTTTCGGAAAGGGGGGGGGGGGTTCAGAGTAGCGGCAGGGGTTCCCTATATTACAACACATATAAGGGAAGTGGGAAGAGGTGCCGACATACTGACTGCGTCACATGACTTCACAGAATAGTCTTCTGGTTAACCTATTCTAAAGCACATACCAAGAATCTAACGATTCGTGATATGTGTTGTATCTCAGGTACGCTTTTATTGTACCTGTTCATGTGGCAACTTGGCCACACGGCCCCTAGCACCGGCATAAGCGGTATTAGATACAAATCTAGAGAGCTATGATGGAAATGCTCTGACAACTCGTATACTGGTAATTGGTGAGCTGTTTCGCTGTGACAGGCATATATAGGTTACTGCTGTTGTGTGATCTCATGGATCCTCATTGAGGTAGAAGATCTTTGATTTCTACTCTGCACTAGTCATCCTACTCGCAACTTTTATCACTTTCCACGGATTGTATCAGTTTGCCCGCCATCCTTTCTGTGGCATTCTATGCAAAGAATGGAAGTGAGGTAAGTTTTCAGCGCAAATAACAAAAAAAATTCTGTTATTAAGCTAAAACTTACCTCACTTCCAGTGATGCCCACCCACCTCCCCTCTGATACATCCTGACCATGTATCGCAGTGGAAACAAGAAGGAGGAATTATGGATAGGGAAGAGAACTGTGTTATTCAAAATTCTTACTAGATGATTTCATGTGGAACAAGAAATGCAAATAGTGGAAGTGAGGTAAGTTTTAGCTTAATAACAGAAAATTTACCTGTGAATTTTTTTTCTTTCTCATTAATATGACTTTTCTTCAATTTGAATGGAGAATGGATATGTTACTTTTTCTCTGTGTTTGAAAAACAGAGTTGAAAAGTGAACTTCCTCTGATTTAATTATTAGGGGAATAACCATACATATAATTCAACAAAATTATTTATTACGAATAAAAAATACATGTTCTCAATTCTCACAACTGAGCGAGAGAGAGAGAGGGAGAATTAAGGTTTAACGTCGCGTTCAGTCTTACAACTGAGAACCCTGATTAGAGAATGCATGTGTGAATCCCTTTATGCCTATTTGTTGTGCACGCAGTCACTTCAGGGATGTGATGGAATGTTTTTTAGATTTTTTTTAATGGGAGCCTAATCTGATTTCTGTCTGCTGATCTGTTTGTAGGATGCTTTTACGTTTGGCTGGTCTGGCTGGAATGATGAACTGTCAAAGATTTATCGTTATGTGGCGGAGCTTTTCAAGCTGGAACCCGATCGAGATGGACAGCTTACCGAACCTCGGGAACCAGTACACATTATAGAGGTCAACGCCACAGACCCACATCGGGTCGCATTCACGCCTGATGAACCTGGCATGTACTCCATCATGCTTGAGGCGACGGACAAAGCCAACAACTCCAGATATAGCCGACGATTTGTCCTCTACGATCCGGACAGCAAGGTGGAAATCAACCCATCCAACGATTCTAAGCTTTACATCAGTAGTGCCGGTGAAGAAGGTGGCTTTGAGTGGCAGGGGGGCTTGAATGGCCCGATAGACGTGACATGGAAGAACCACTTCCAGAACAAATTCCATGAGGACAATGCCATGTTAAACGTGATTTTGCCATATCCCAAATATAGGAAAATAGGAAAGAACGTTTCTGAAGTGTTGGATGACCACGAAGGTGCCAGGACAGTTAATGCCATCAATAATACCCATGGGATCGTTCGCTGTGAATATTACGCGAAGGTCGATAGCCAGAAAGGGACAAATTGTCCTGAAAAACCAGGGATCGTGGATAACCAGTGGATTGAAATTCCTGAAAGTGATGTTCTCGAAGAAACGTTCAACTTTAATATGGTTAGAAATAACGGTGACTCTGTATGTGTCTGGGTGAAGGCTTACGACGCGCTGGACAACAATGCTGTGGATATGACCATTGTTCACATCGATGACACTAAACCCACTTTGCAAAAGCCAACCTTAGTTAAAAGGATAAATAGCACCGATGATGCCCCGTCACCCGGATGTCAGTACTGTAGCAGGTTAGTTAATGTTGTTATCTACAGAGCCAAAACCAATTTACTGCATGTACGCCTGTCACAACCTACATTATCAGCCAGGATCAACTTTCAGAAGCTATAAAATTATAACCTCTACATTAGTGATCCTATCAAAATCTTCACTGCCCTCATGAAAATAGTGCACGCGCCTCATCTGTGCCCCACTTGCATCTGTCTATCTACTCGCATCCACCCTGGTGTGTCCTAATTGTGCCCTTCAGGTATGTGCCGTAGAAGCTGGCGACAGGTCTTTCATGTTCAATCTAGCTCATTATAGAACCATCGTACATTGTGAATCCAGATATAAAGGGCAGGCAGGCTGTCATGCAGATTCAGAAGAGTTTTTCAATGGTGAACAAGGTGAAGTCCCGATATCCTAGAATATTGCTGCTTTCACACCCTAGTGATTCCATGCACACTCGAAGCCTGGGTCACTTTGGGTAGTACATGATACAGTTACGCTGTGCTTAAAAGGAGAACTCACCTGAACGTATTTTTGTCTCTTTATATGCTCGTTTATAATTTCTTTGTGACTTCACATGTCATGAGAGCATTTCAATGTCATGCTGACCAACAGCACGGCACCACCATTAAGACCAGCATTCACAAGAGCTATCCCCTGTACAAACAGCCTCATTTGCTTGTTGTCTAAGGGGCTAGCTCTCATGTGGTTTCAGTGCACACAGTGAGCAAAAGGTTCAATGAGTTGATTTCCGTTCCCGCAGAACATCTTCAAGATCATGTGATCTTTCCTGTGACCGAGCCCTCGTAAAATGACCATTTGAACAGTCATATATACTAATCACGTAAAGATAAGATGCGTTTCATTGGCTAGTCGAATAAAATGGCTGAGCTGTTAGTATGTTCACCACACACAGTGATGATTTCGCCTCACGAGGCAAAAAAACTGCTTGCACACAAGAGTTATCCCAAACCGACAGGCACTTGAGGTCATTGGCTCCGTGGATAGCTCTCTTGTGCGCCAGGCTTTAGATACATCAGAATTGAGGTGACGGGTGGGTTGAGTGGAAGTCACGTTCACGTTGTGGAGAAGATTTGTGACTTTTCCAATGACGTCATCTCTGCTATGTCGCATAAACAAGAACAACATCACAGCCCATTTGTTCAAATTTAGCGTATATAAATAAATATAATTCATCCCAAATTACCCCATCAAATGGATTACATGTACATGCATTTTCACGGAACACCGAGTCATAGAACATATAGTTCAAATTCCTGAAGAAAAATAACATCAAGAAGACTTTTCCTTTAAGTTAATGATATATACAGTCAGTGAGTTTGATTCTCACCCGAGCCAGTATTTTCCGGCAGGGTGTTTCACAATGTAAGAATATAATTATATTATAATTTATCCCTGAAGATGAACACAATTATTAATCGAAACATTGTATCTTCAAATAGATCCAAAATTCATTCATTATCATGGCAATAAGCTGCACACAAATGTCATTTTTGTGGAATGGATTGAGCTGTTCCTGACAGCAGGTAGAGAAGTGGGACAGTATCCCCTGAGAGAAGGGAAACATATGAAATATAAATTTTTATATCACCGCACTATTAACATTGAGTGTATGAACACATTCCAAGTACTGTAGTAGATTGTGAATGCATGGTATTTAATTTTAACAATGGACAGCTTGTTGTTGAAGTTGTATTGGACAAAGCTGCAAATGACACTCCAATCCTTAACACAGCGTCATCAGAACTTTCTTGCAGCCTCCTTTTCATGTAGGATCGGCTGTGGCAAATATGGCAGTGCCCAGATGCTTGGGAATATGACACAGAAATGAATAAAATAATACTTTTCCATCTTAATTGGCAAGACATATTTGATATACATTATTTTTAAGTGAAAACCTTTACAATAGAGATGTATTCGAATTGAGTGAACCAAATTACAACCTTCATGCCTTCAAGTGGATGTGGAATAGTCCTAAAACTTCCATACATGTAAACAGGAGATTATATCCTAGATATCATATGTGTATCAAGTATTGACTTATATCCTTGTATCTCAGGTTTTTCCCTGAATTAATATGTATATTTATCTTGAAAAGCCAAGACATCAAGTTGGATTGAGAAGGTAATACTTACATGTATGGCCACACTTGTTTTTTGAAGAGCTGCACTTGTTTTTGTTTAATACTGTGCAAATTAACATTGTATAATCTTATAAGGTTATAACGTACTCTACTGATGGAAGGTTGTTGATGTAACATTTATGGTCAAATCCAATTCTGAGGGTAACCATGCAATGTTTGCATTTTTGTAGTATTTTATTATGCCCCCCCTCTAACTAGAGGGGGGGCATATAGCGATCGCTTTGTCCGTCCGTCCGTCCGTCTGTCCATCCGTCTGTCCGTCCGAATTTCTTGTCCGCGCAATATCTCGGTTAATATTTGATGGACAGGATTGAAACTTGCATGGAATGTGCCCAGTGCCTCGTAGTTGTGCAGCGTAGAGTTTTTTCCGAGTTCCGGTATAATTTTCAAGAGTTATGGCCCTTTTTCTGAAATCTCTGTGAATTGGACTTGTCTGGGCTGGATCTTGGTTAATATTGTATGGACAAGTATGAAATTTGCACGATATGCGGTCAGTGCCTCACAGTGGTGCAGCGTGAAGTTTTTCCACGTTTCGCGTATATTTTCAAGAGTTATGACCCTTTTTTCTTCAAATCTTTGTGAATTGGGACTTGTAGGGCTGGATCTCGGTTAATATTGTATGGACAAGTATGAGATTTGCATGATATGTGGTCAGTGACCCGTAGGTGTGCAGCATGAATTTTCTCTGCTTGCGGTTATGTTTTCAAGAGTTATGGCCCTTTGTTTATCAAATCTAAGTGAATGGGATATATTTATTTTTCCAGGCTGGATCTCGGTCCATAACCGATTTGAACCAGGAAAATGGGTGTATTATATGTTATTCTACATTCCAAAGCAGACAACATAGTTCCTGAAGTATGAAATTGCCCCAAAAAGAGTGAATTGGGTGCAAAATTCAAAGTTCACTGATCGCTTCGTAATTTCACCACATTATACTCCCAAGGAATGTAGGTCTCGTAACCAGGTCACATTTTCGGATTTGGCGAAGCCCTGGCGACCATCTTGCATCGAAACATCGTATTATCACTTGTTGGTTGATACGTGGAATATGTATTATGTGAGGCATGGCAAAAAAAGTGACTGAAACAGAATTTTTATAATTATCCAAATTAGGCCACCAACCAATAAAGAACAGAACAATGGCGGGGCAGTGTCGGATTAAAGCAGAAGGGGGGCATACAATTGAGCAATCTCTGATTGCTTCCTTCCTGTGTTTAAACCTCTTATTATTTCAGGGTTAGCGTTGTTACTGAAGACGCTCAGAGTGGTGTGTTTGTGATAAAATATCGACTGAGAAACCGTGTGGATGGTCGGGAGCTGGGGAACGGGGTGGTGGACAATCGGGTACCAGAGGCCAATAATGTGAGTACAATTCTCTCTGTTTTGAACCAGAGAAATTTGCATAGTTCTGATATATGTGATCGCAATATGGCGTTAACATAGGAAAAATTTCTTGTGCTATGTTAGTGAACCAAAAAGAAAGTAGCGAGAAAAGAAAAACATGGCCAATGGATGAATGAAATCGACTTTTTTCTGTGTTTTTCGCTTTGTCAAAAAAAACAATTTGACACCTTGAACCAAAACTGGGTCATATGTTGTTGATGTTAATAAATTAAATGTATAAAAAGAAAAAGCCAAAACACAAACAAAAGCTTCATTTCAAAGGTCCACTGATGGGGTTATACATCATCTCTTACCTGTAAACATTTACAGAATAAAACTGGTGGGTAATTTGACACTCAAATTTTTTTGAAAATTTAAAAACTTAAATTTTGACTTCACGAACCATTAAACAGCTAGAGTAGTCTCTCCTGCGTATAACACTACTATCCAGGCGAGCCAAAACCATTACCAATCAGTAACTGGTTGGTTACTGGTTGGTGAAGTACTGATTGGTATTAGTGGAAATGTCATCTTCCAGCACCGTTCATTTTCCAACTGATCAGTACCAACCGGGTGTGAAACTGAACCTCACCCGAGTTGTACAGAACTGAACAGTATACTGAACGGTGGAAGTTTGCCTCTGTATACTCCTTTGGTGACTTGAATCAGTTTGATCGTATTCGGCAAAACATGTGTTTGGCAGGAATCAGGTGAGATGAGCTTATATACACACTGTATTTAAAGGTGCAATGCAAGGTTTCATATTTTCCTTTTTATATGGTTCTTGAGTTCTAATGATGGAACTTCAAGCCATCTACTTTGTTAGGTTTGACTTGAAGTAGTTTGTCTACTAGTAGTTTTAGAAAAGCACTCCAAACTTGGTATCTCAAGCCTGACCGATTTTAGAAATGAAAACTGCATCACTTACCTTCTCCTGTTTGACGCTTGTTTGTGATGTCACATCCAACCACCTTGCTGGACGTCAATACTTCCACCATTCAGTCTTCATGAGGCTGGTCTGACGGGATGTCACATTCAAGGAAAGATAAGCGATGATAGTTTGCAAGTCAGAATTCAGCTCACTGGGCTTGGATATTGCCAATTTTAATAGCTTCTAAAGACAAAATAATTCCAAAGTAACCAAGTGAAGTAGAGTCACTGATATTTTTATCATTAGCCCACCATCACCAGATGGTGGGCTGTTCAAATCACTTTTCGTCCATGGTCCGTGGTCCGTCCGTCTGTCGTCAGTCCGTCCGTAAACAATGCTTGATATCGCGATTTCTCAGGAACTACTGCATGGATCTTTCTCAAATTTGGTACACAGGTCACCCTTGGGGTCTAGTTGTGCAAGATACCTGTTCTGGTCCGATTCGAAAATCCAATATGGCCACCAAGCAGCCATCTTGGATTTCCCCATGAAACTTTGTTATCGCGATTTCTCAGGAACTACTGCATGGATCTTTTTCAAATTTTGTACACTGGTTCCCCTTGGGGTCTAGTTGTGCAAGATACCTTTTCTGGTCCCATTCGAAAATCCAATATGGCCACCAGGCAGCCATCTTGGATTCCCCCCTGAAACTTCAATTTGTTATCATGATTTGTCGGGAAGTACTGCATGGATCTTTCTCAAATTTGGAACACAGGTTCCCCTTGGGGTCCAGTTGTGCAAGATACCTTTCTGGTCCGATTCGAAAATCCAATATGGCCACCAGGCAGCCATCTTGGATTCCCCATGAAACTTTATTGTGATTTCTCAGGAACTACTGCATGGATCTTTTTCAAATTTTGTCCACAGGTTCCCCTTGGGGTCTAGTTGTGCAAGATACCTTTTCTGGTCCGATTCGAAAATCCAATATGGTCACCAGGCAGCCGTCTTGGATTCCCCCCTGAAACTTTGTTATCGTGATTTCTCGGGAAGTACTGGATGGATCTTTCTCAAATTTGGTACACAGGTTCCCTTTGTGTTCCAGTTGCGCAAGATACCTTTTTCGGTCCGATTCGAAAATCCAATATGGCCAACCGGCAGCCATCTTGGATTTCCCCATAAAACATTGCTATGATTTCTCGGGAAGTACTGCATGGATCTTTCTCAAATTTGGTACACGCGTTCCCCTTGGGGTCTAGTTGTGCAGATATACCTTTTCTGGTCCGATTGATGGCCACCAGGCGGTCATCTTGGATTTCCCCATGAAACTTTGTTATCGTGATTTCTCAGGAAGTACTACATGGATCTTTCTCAAATTTGGTACACAGGTTCCCCTTGTGTTCCAGGTGTGCACAATACCTTTTTCGGTCCGATTCGAAAATCCATGTTCCCCTTGGGGTCTAGTTGTGCAGATACCTTTTCTGGTCCGATTGATGGCCACCAGGCGGTCATCTTAGATTTCCACATGAGAATTTGTTATAGTGATTTCTCAGGAACTGCTTCATGGATCTTTCTGAAATTTGGTACACAGGTCCCACATGGGGCCTAGTTGTACAAGATACCTTTTTTGGTCCGATTTGAAAATCCAAGTTACGCTTCAAATAAATACGATATTCATGAGTTGCAATCTGATTAAAACACAGACTTAATAAACCGCTCCTCTATCGGAAATCAGCGACATGTCCGATAGAGGAGCGGTTTATTAAGTCTGCGTTTTAATCAGATTGCATGAGTTGTGACGTTGCACCACAAGAGTTGGTGGATCAAACAGTGGGGTATATTCTATATATTTACTATAGAGAATATCCATACCTTCACCTTCTATATCGAGGAGTTTAAATGATTCTGAATTAAAATGTATTTCTTCAAATTTTAAATCAGTTTACTTTAGCTCATGCCGTTGCAAGTGAACTGCCCCACCGTTTCGTCTGCTGACAGGCCGGCTACATTAAGGAACGTCACTCTTGTGTCACAACCCGACAACTGTATACGTCTGCGTGTTTCGATCCATGGGAGATCATCAGGATTTCACTTTCAAAGTTTCAACATTACGGACCGGATCCCTTCAGTAGTCTGCTATCTGACTATTTTCGAGGATGGTATTTTGAAAGAGATATCTCAAACTAGCCCAGTAAACAGAACAGAACAGAATTAGCATTCCTTCCTAATTTAAGAATCTTAAGTATGTTTCACAGCTCATGCCAAAGTATCAAAGAGATTTGTCTTCGCTTCCAGTACCCAATGATGACATGTGCAAAGAAAAAATACTACAAAACGAAGACGAAGGATTCTCCGGACATGCATTTTCAGACTAACTTTGCTCATTTCACTTGTACTATAACAACAGACATCAAGTGCAGTTTCTAGAAATCTTGAAACTCCTGAAACTCAGGAAGATAATATCTTGGTGTTTTCCAGTGTCTCTTTTTTCGATCTTTTTCGCCCAAATTCGAAATTCTGCAAACAAAATTACGAACCAGTCTTTTGTTCTAAGTAACAATGGACAAAAAGATCCTCTTGTCATTAGCTTACAATTATCGGACAATGGTGGGCGCCAAAATCTTTCAGGATCTCTCGTTACTCCAACAATGTAAAATAGAAAAATGAGAATCTGAAAACCTTCGCCTTTCACCTTTAAAAGTTCAACGAGGGATTTTATATTGAATGACAGAAGTGTGCTAATCCCTAACTATTCTGGGATAATTGGAAAGCGTGCTTGAATACTTTTAAAGGGATAGTAAACCCTAGAAAAGAGTACATGTATGTTGTAAATGAAAGAACAGTTTCACTGTCCAGCAGTATTTTTAATTCATTTTTCCAATTTTTCCCAAAATGAGCAAAAAGCTGATAAACTTTGGATGGTGGCCCGTAAGTACCATTCCTCATTATTATGCCCCCCCCCTAATTAGAGGGGGGGCATATAGCGATCGCTTTGTCCGTCCGTCTGTCCGGACGTCCGTCCTTCCGTCCGAATTTCTTGTCCGCGCGATATCTCGGTTAATATTTGATGGACAGGATTGAAACTTGCATGGAATGTGGCCAGTGCCTCGTAGTTGTGCAGCATAGAGTTTTTTCCGCGTTCCGGTATAATTTTCAAGAGTTATGGCCCTTTTTCTGAAATCTCTGTGATTGGGACTTGTCCGGACTGGATCTTGGTTAATATTGTATGGACATTTTTGAAATCTGTAGGATATGTGGTCAGTGCCCTAGAGTTGTGCAGCGTGAAGTTTCCCCGCATTTCGCATATATTTTCAAGAGTTATGGCCCTTTGTTCTTCAAGTCTTGTGAATTGGGACTTGTCCGAGCTGGATCTCGGTTAATATTGTATGGACAAGTATGGAATTTGCAGGATATGTGGTCAGTGCCCTGTAGTTGTGCAGCGTGAAGTTTCTCCGCGTTTCGCGTATATTTTCAAGAGTTATGGCCCTTTGTTCTTGAAATCTTTGTGAATTGGAACTTGTCCAGGCTGGATCTCGGTTAATTTTGTATGGACAAGTATGGAATTTGCATGATATGTGGTCAATGCCCCATAGTTGTGCAGTGTGAAGTTTCTCTGCTTTCGGTTATATTTTCAAGAGTTATGGCCCTTTGTTCATTAAACCTAAGTGAATGGGATATATTTATTTTGTTCAGGCTGGATCTCATTCCATAACTGATTTGGACTGGGAAAATGGCTATAAAATTGTTATTCTACATTCCAAAGCAGACCACATAGGCCCTGAAGTATGAAATTGCCCCAAAAAGAGTGAATTGGGTGCAAAATTCAAAGTTCACTGATCGCTTCATAATTTCACCACAATATACTCCCAAGGAATGTAGGTCTCATAACCAGGTTACATTTTCGGATTTGGCGAAAGCCCTGGTGACCATCTTGCATCAAAACATTGTATTATTACTTGTTGGTCGATACTTGGAATATGTATTATGCGAGGCATGCCGAAAAAAGTGATTGAAACAGAATTTTTATAATTATCCAAATTAGGCCTCCACCGACCAAATTACAGAACAGAACAATGGCGGGGCAGTGTTGGATTAAAGCGGAAGGGGGGCATACAATTGAGCAATCTCTGATTGCTTCCTTGCTGTGTTCTTTTTGAGATTTCTCGATGTTATATCTTTTCTTCTGCTTTCTATACTGCTTTGCACACTGTAATATGGACTAGACATTAGTATACATGTAGTAATAAATCTGCATGTCTGAGGGGAACCAACTTTGCTAATTCGCCGACATGTAACAGGGTGCTCTCAAGTATATATTTGACATTTTTGCTACATGTATGTATCTGTGGGCAGGTTGTAGTTGAAGACCTTGCACTCCATGGGTTTCTTAAAGAATTTGTACAGACAAAATTTGTACATATGTGGGTGAAATGGCAAACAAATATTTTTAGTCCAGTTGCATAATCTAGGTCCAATTATGTAATCTATGTATATTGTTGTTTAACCATTAAATATGCAATAATGTTCCATGTTAAACCTTCAAAATACTTTTCTGTCGATGTCTATTTCCCTATTTCCTTATTAAGTCAGCATAACAATGAGTGTTTTGGAGGTACCAGTGTCTGCAATATTCGAGAAAATAGGGAATTGAAATGGTCGTAACAGAACATCATACAGTCTAGCCTCACTATATTTTGCCTTGAAATAGAACCGATACTGTATAAGGCGGGTACTAGGGTGTCCCCCAAATTGATAAATTCATATTATTTTAGACCTTTTATAAGGCTTGAATATCTATAATGTGGTTTAAGTTTTGTTCCCCAGATACAGCTTTTTGGAGAGGTTACACTGCATATTTGTAAGCGTTTTATTCAGTTTTAAAAAAATCAGAAAAATAAATAAAAAATACTTTTGGACAGTGATCATCCGGGAACTATTCTTTCATTTACAACATACTTCTTCCAAGGGTTCACTGTCCCTTTAAGAAAAGTTGATGGTGCTGCCCAGAGGGGCAGAGTACCTTTAGTGTGTGGCCGGGTCTTCTGCTGACGGTATTTCTTGTAAACATGTCCGCAAATGAATTATACCACAGTGCTGACATAAAAGTTTGCAATACCTCACAGCATTATTGTTTATTTTCTTTTTCAGAAGAAGCGTCGACGACGTAGGCAGCTTAATAGATGCCCTGACACCAGCAAGTGCTATTGTATACCTGAGCGGAGTTCAAACTGTTTCCAGCGCCGAAATGAATTTTCTATCCCACACTGTAAGATAAATGTTCCAAAGGCTGAGCTTGCAGCGCTTGATATGCTGGTGGAATTAGACGCAGTAAATGGGGCGGGAGATTGGACGACGTACACTAACCTAATTGTGAGTATAAACTTAGTGATATTCTGAGTCACTAAAAGGGTATTCGTATGGGTGTAGACATTTTGGCACGTGACATGTCGGTGAGTGACATTTCGGCATGCAGCATTTTGGCAACTAAACACCTCAACAAAAGTAAGTTCCCCCATAAACATTGGCTAATATTTTCTAAGATAGTTATGCGATTGTAACGATATTTCTCACAGAGTATCAGTTTGATCAGCGCAACAATCAGTGAAAATGATTACCCTGCAGGTGGCGCTATGCCTGAATGCGCATGGATTCAATGCAAGACGGTCGCATTTCAAAAATTGCAAAACAGATTATCAAAGATAGATTTTATTCAATCATGAACAGATCCTAACAGGTGGAGCAAAGACAGTACTATCCAATCACACGGTTTGACCAGAGCAACAATCGGTGAAAAAGATTGCCCTGTACGTGGTGCTATGCCTGAATGGGCATGCATTGAATGCAAGTCGGTAGCATTTCCATAAATTGCAAAGCAGATTATCAAAGACAGATTTTATTAAATAACTAACAAATCCTAACCACTAAAGCAAAGACAGTGCTATCCAATCACACGGTTTGACCAGAGCAGCAATCGGTGAATATGATTACCGTGTAGGTGGTGCTATGCCTTAACTCTGTCAGGCCTGGAGGACCATTATAACCCCTCCTACCAGACTTTCTCTCCTATCTCCGGAGCAACAATAAAATAAAAGCAGACTTTTTAGTTTGTCATATTGGGGTCAGTTTGAATGTACATTGTATTTGCATATCCCCCGAACAGAGCATCATGGGTAAATCCAAGATGGCGGCCATGTGAGGTACCAGAAAAGTGATGTTTTCATCATTTTTTTAAACGTAGCCCCCCCAGACCTGGAAAGGTCCCAAAAGTCCCAGTGATTTACCTATGATCCTCTGCTCTGGGAGTATGCAATTACGTTCAAAATCACCCCAATATGACAAACTACATGTAAAAAGTCTGCTTTTATTTTGTTGTTGCTCCGGAGAGAGAGAAAGTTTGGTAGGTGGGGCTATAATCGCCCTCCAGGCCTGACAGGGTTACGGCATAGCACCACCTACACGGTAATCATATTCACCGATTGCTGCTCTGGTCAAACCGTGTGATTGGATAGCACTGTCTTGCTCTACCGGTTATAATTTGCTCGTTATTGAATAAGATCTGCCTTTAATAATCTGTTTTGCAATTTATGGAAATGCTATCGTCTTGCATTCAATGCATGCTCATTCAGACATAGCACCCACGTAGAGGGTAATCTTTTTCATTGATTGTTGCTCTGGTCAAATCGTGTGATCGGATATCACTGTTTTTGCTCTATCGGTTAGGATTTGTTCGTTACTGAATAAAATCTGTCTTTAATAATCTGTTTTGCAATTTATGGAAATGCTACTGTCTTACATTCAATGCATGCTCATTCAGGCATAGCACCACGTAAAGGGTAATCATTTTCACCGATTGTTGCTCTAGTCAAACCGTGTGATTGGATATCACTGTCCTTGCTCTAACTGTTAGGATGTGTTCGTGATTGAATAAAATCTGTCTTTGATAATCTGTTTTGCAATTTTTGAAATGCGACCGTCTTGCATTGAATTCATGTTCATTCAGGCATAGCACCACCTACGGAGTAATCATTTTCACTGATTGTTGCACTGGTCACACTAATGCTCTGTGAGAAATCTCGTTACAATCGCATAAATATCTTAGAAAATATTAACCAATGTTTAGGGGGGAACTTACTTTTGTTGAGGTGTTTTAAATTATTTCACAGTCCAAAATATGATAAAAATAAATATTTCCCCCCTCCGCCATTTTGGCCTCGGGGTATTGTATAATAATTTTTCTATTTCTGTCCTATATGCCTGAATGTAACCAACTACCAGTATATCTTGATCATCCCACATAGAACTATCTCTTCTCCAATTCACACTACACATGGGTCTCAATCGCTTGGGGTATGCCGAGGTGTTTTGATTAGATCAATCTCATGTTCTAACATATAAATGACTATAGGACTAGCTACTAAGATGTAAAATTTTGTATTGATTGTCCAGATTTGTCAAATTCAGCCAAAATTGACCTAGTGAATCAAAGCATTAGAAAAGATGAATGCATGTAGTACATTATATAATTTGGACTTAGTAAAACTATATAACGAACATGTTTTACAGCAGTAAAACTATATAACGAACATGTTTTACAGCAGTAAAACTATATAACGAACATGTTTTACATCCCAGATAGGTATGATTGTACATGTATATTTGTTACACATTTTAGAAATAAATTCACTCGATCATGATCTTATACATGTAAGTATCTCAGCTGTTAGTCTAATTGATGGGGAATTTACTGACTATCTACAATACATGTATCTCTGTAAAAACCTTCGATCTATTTCTGTACATTATATACATGTATCTCTGTAAAAACCTTCCATCTATTTCTGTACATTATATACATGTATCTCTGTAAAAACCTTCGATCTATTTCTGTACATTATATACATGTATCTCTGTAAAAACCTTCCATCTATTTCTGTACATTATATACATGTATCTCTGTAAAAACCTTCGATCTATTTCTGTACATTATATACATGTATCTCTGTAAAAACCTTCCATCTATTTCTGTACATTATATACATGTATCTCTGTAAAAACCTTCGATCTATTTCTGTACATTATATACATGTATCTCTGTAAAAACCTTCCATCTATTTCTGTACATTATATACATGTATCTCTGTAAAAACCTTCCATCTATTTCTGTACATTATATACATGTATCTCTGTAAAAACCTTCCATCTATTTCTGTACATTATATACATGTATCTCTGTAAAAACCTTCCATCTATTTCTGTACATTATATACATGTATCTCTGTAAAAACCTTCCATCTATTTCTGTACATTATATACATGTATCTCTGTAAAAACCTTCCATCTATTTCTGTACATTATATACATGTATCTCAAAACAAGTAACAGATTTTTGCAATGTTATTCATTGAAATGTCATGTGCCGAAATATTGCGTGCCACAATGTTACAGATATTGATTTGACTTTGAATAAAAAAGTTGCTAGTACGACTCGTAAAGAGCATATCCAACATGTCCAAAGAGTAAGATATTTTCAACACACAGTGAGTATTTTACATAATAAAGCATTTTTACCCCTCGGCCAAAATTTGGCCGAAGGGTATTGTCGTCGTCAGGTACGTCCGTCTGTCTGTCTGTCCGTCTGTCCGTCTGTCCGTCACACCTTTCTCGTTACCAAGATATCTTTAGAACGACTTACCCTAGGCACACCAAACTTGCAGTCCACATCCATATGCTCGTGACCCAGAACCCTATTGAATCTGGACCCGATTGGTTGGAAACTTTGGCAGCCATCTTTAATTTATGCGAAACCATCACAGCTTTCTCGTTACCAAGATATCTTTAGAACGACTTACCCTAGGCACACCAAACTTGCACTGCACATCCATATGCTCATGACCCAGACCCGTATTGAATCTGGACCCGATTGGTTCGAAACTTTGGTGGCCATATTTAATTTATGCGAAACCATTAATCTTGTGTATCTCCGGTACCATTTCACTGTTCAGTGTGAAACTTGGTATAGATCATCGATGCATCAAGAAACTTCAAAGGATTGACCAAATCAGTTGCCCTGATTCGGTGGAAACCTTGGCGGCCATCTTTAATTTATGCAAAATCTTTAATGCTATATATCTCTGATACCATTCATGTGTTCTATATGAAACTTGGTACCATATCAGTTCCTCTGAGTGGCGGCCATCTTTAATTTATGCGAAATCATTAGTGATCGCTATCTCTGCTACCGTTCAAGTGCTCGATGTAAAATTTGGTATACATTATCGATGCATCAATAGACTTACGATAAATGACAGTTCTGGTGTTTCTGATTGGGCGGAAATCTTGGTGGCCATCTTTAATTTATGCAAAATCTTTAATGATGTATATCTTTGATACCATTTCAGTTTTCTATATGAAGTTTGGTATACAGCATCGATGTATCACGAGACTTGCAATGAATAACCACATCAGTTGCTCTGAGTGGCAGAAAGGATGGGCGGCCATCTTTAATTTATGCAAAATCATTAATGATCTCTATCTCTGATACCGTTAAAGTGCTCGATGTAAAATTTGGTATACATCATCGATGCATCAATAGACTTACGATAAATGACAGTTCTGTTTTTTCTGATTGGGCGGAAACCCTGGTGGTCATCTTTAATTTATGCAAAATCTTTAATGATGTATATCTTTGATACCATTTCAGTGTTCTATATGAAACTTGGTATACAGCATCGATGTATCACGAGACTTGCAATGAATAACCACATCAGTTCCTCTGAGTGGCAGAAAGGATGGGCGGCCATCTTTAATTTATGTAAAATCATTAATGATGTCTATCTCTGTCATTGATGCATCAAGAGACTTATGTAATGAATACCAGTTTCTCTGATTGAACGGAAACCTTAGAGGCCATTTCTAATTGCAAAATTCTTCAGAATCCGTATATTTGTCACTTGACTGCTTGATGTTCCTGAAATCTTGGTTTATATTGAATACATTATGAATGGCTGGCGCCCAGAGCCGAGGGGTTTTCAGATGCGCAGCTTCGTATTTATTCAGTGAAGCAATCTGAGAGATAAAATATTTTTTTCAGGGACCAGTACAAAAATTGTTCGTCCTAGGCGATTTCATCAGTTATGTCACACTTGACTGAACATTTACAGTGTAAGCCTTGTGTGTTTTGCTGTATCGAATATCATCCAGAGATCTATACATACATGTATTTGGAGATATATTTTTGGCTTCATCAACTTTTCCTGGAGTAAATAACACAACCCATTAGAGGCAGATTTTGGGGTGATAGAATGTTGATATATAGTTAATGAATTATTTGAGCATTAATCATACTTATTAAAAAATAATACTGCAATAACTCATGTAACATTCTCATTGTTATAACTAATGAACCTACGTAGACCATGATCAAATGGCATGTAGTGTAGGGCAATTAAGACCTATCAATTTGTGTGAATGAAAGGCCTGCTCATTTGAAATTTCTTTGTTACAGTTTGGGAAAGTGACAGATCTGGATGAACTTGCCTGTAAGTTTTCCAAGAATATTCTGACTTTTTAGTTGTCAAAGGAGTTTACCCTTACCCCATCTCCATCATCCGAAAAAAAAATTATACAGAAAGCGCAAGTTATATTTTGACATGAGAATGACACAAAACAACATCAGTGCGACCCAATGTTTTCACCACGTTTCCCTCATGTCGACTATGTTTTGACCCGATTTTTTCTTGATATTGACTGTTATGTCTAAGAACTCTTAAATGTAATTGGTTCATTCAGAGATCCCCTAAGTTCCGCCCCTCTCCCGTCCTGATCTATTTTCAAAGATCACAGAGGTCAAGATGTGAAAAGCAGTGAACCCAAATAGCTAAGGGCAAATAGAACTAGATCCTGGATATTTGGCACAATGCTGCTTATGGGGGCCTCCAGGTCAGTTTACCTGGGACCGACGTTGACCTTGACCTATTTTCAAAGGTCGCAGAGGTCCTAATGTGAATAGCAATGACAGTCCATTGTGAGCACCATATTTTGGGGGCAAATAGAGTTAGAGCCTTGATATTTTGCCCAATGCTATCTTTCGAGAGTCTCTAGGTCATGTTCACTCGGGACTGACCTTGACCTATTTTCGATGGTCACTGGTAAAAATTTGAATAGCATTGACAGTCCCCTGTGAACACAATATCTAAGGGGCTAATTATATTGCCTCGATATTTGGCTTAATGCTGTTCAATGGGTCTTTAGGTCAACTTCACTCAGACTCACTGCCCTTGACCTATTTTCAAAGGTCACCGTGGATAAAATGTGAGCACAATATCCCAATAATAAAGAGAGCTATGGAGACTGGATAATTGGCACAATTCTTCCTTATGACGGTGTTTAGGTCGGGCTCACTCTGGAATTTTCTTGATTTAGTTTCACAGAGATCAATGTATGAACATCAGCTGTCATATTGCCTGTGAACACAATATTTAATGGACAAGTTGAGCTATATAATCTTTATCTTTGGCAAAATTCTGACTTATAAGAGCCTCTAGGTCACATCCACTCCAGGCTGACCTTGACCTATTTTCAAAGGCACAGAGGTCAAAATGTAGGTTCACTCATATTTGCTGTTGAGCACAATAATTGAGGGACAAGTTGAGCTATAATCTTGATCTTTGGCAAACTGCTGACTTATAAGTCCTTCGTCACATCCACTCCAGATTGACCATGACCTATTTACAAAGATCTCAGAGGTCAAAATGTGAATAGCATTTGTGAACGCAATATCTCAATAATATTGAGAAACGAACACTGCATATCTCACACAAGGCTGTCTTATGAAGGCCTCTAGGCCAAGTTCACTCCGGACTGACCTTGACCTATTTTCAAAGGCACAGAGGTCAAAATGTAGGTTCACTCCAGGCTTCAAAGAGGTCAAAATGTAAATAGCACTAATACTTGCTTTTGAGCACAATATCTAAGAGACAGCAGTGAATTTGACCTAGAATTACTTTATCCTCCTGAGCAGTATTTGCACAACTCGACATGCTTTTATTGTTATTACTGATGTAATCCACCTATGCAAAGTTTGCTATAGTGCCTTGTCGAGAGAATTTTAGTAGTGACGGTAACATGGCCTTTCAGACAGGCTGCCTGTATATAGCCTGCATGTAAAACAGCTCACAGGCTGTTTCACAAAAGGTCCTTGAAAGTCCTTAATTTCTTCTGGATTTACTAACAAAACTGAAGATGAATACCGGTATGTCAAATTTTAGAGATTCAACCTATCCTAACTTCTTGAAAACACACATTTGTAATATGTGTTTTTATATCACCATATTTCATAAATTCATGCTGAAACATCATCCAGTAGCCATCTTGAAAGTGTTCTCGTGTTCTTCTCTTACATGGGCCTTGAATTTGTGCTCATCAAGATAGTGGGAATACTGAATTCTCCCCACCCCACCCATAACCCCACTTTTGTTCAAAATGCAATCACTTCAAACAAGATAACCTAGTTTGGCTACATCATGCAAAGTTTTGTGTACTCAATATGTTCTGACTTATAGTGTAACTGTGGTGATTTTTTCGTACCACCCGTCTCCATTTTCTCACTATTACCAGATATGACGTACATGTATGCCATGGGAAGAGATTTTGTAGATAATTTGTACAGTATATATATCTGGTTAAATTACGTACAGTAGTGATAAACTGAAACACTTATTGGCCCCTCGGGATTCTGGGGATTGACCTGGGATGTTGTTTGTGCACACCGCAGGTCATGGTAAGAATAGGCCTCAGCAGCTCAGACAGCTTGTCATAAGAGGCGACTAACTGAGGCACCCGAGGGGTTCCCGGGTGTGACAAGGAATAGGATCCCACCCATGTGGTTCCCGGGTGTGAAAAGGAATAGGACCCAACGTCGTGATATGACTGAAAAATAGTTGAAAGCGACGTTAAATCATATTCACTCATCCACTCACTCGTCGCCATTGACAAGCGGTATATCTGAGCACTGGGATGTACCTAGTCAGAACAGCATAATAACAAATATTGAAAGGAGTAGTTAGGCCGCTCCAGTTTCATTTTTTTGTTTCATGAGTAAATTTTTTTTTTTTTTTTTTTTAGCTTATCTGGGCTGAAGGCCCGATGGGCTAATGTCATGGCCTGATTGTCCGTCGTACGTCGTGCGTCATCCGTCGTGCGTAAACATCTTCTTCTCTGAAACCGCTTGACCGATTAAGCTGAAACTTGGCATGCATGTCCCCCCCAATGAGTACACCAGAATTGTTCATGCGGTGTCGATATGATTTTAAATATGGCTGCCATGGTGGCCATCTTGAATTTGCCAGTGAAATCTTGTCATTATTTTTCGGTAACTACTTCATGGGTCTTTCTCAAATTTGGTACACCGGTTACCCTTTGGGTCTAGTTGTACAACATGTGTACTTTACTCCAATTTGAATATCCAATATGGCCATCAGGCGGCCATTTTGGATTTCCCCATGAAACTTTGTTATCGCGATTTCTCAGTAACTACTGAATGGATATTTCTCAAATTTATTAGACAGGTTCCCCTTGGGATCTAGTTGTACAAAATACCTTTTTTGCTTCGATTCAAAAATCCAATATGGCCACCAGGCGGCCATCTTGGATTTCCCCATGAAACATTGTTATCGTGATTTCTCAGGAAGTTCTGCATGAATCTTTCTCAAATGTGGTACACAGGTTCCCCTTGGGGTCTACTTGTACATGATACCTTTTCGGCCCGATACGAAAATCCAATATGGCCACTAGGTGGCCATCTTGGATTTCCCCATGAAATATTGTTATCGCAATTTCTCAGTAACCACTGCATTGAACTTTCTCAAATTTGGTACCCAGGTTCCCCTTTGGGTCTAGTTGTGCAAGATGCCTTTTTTGGTCTGATTCAAAAATCTAATATGGCCACCAGGTGGCCATCTTGAATTTCCCCATGAAACATTGTTATCGCGATTTCTCAGGAAGTACTCCATGGATCTTTCTCAAATATGGTACACAGGTTCCCCTTGGGGTCTAGTTGTGCAAGATAGCTTTTCTGCTCTGATCTGAAAATCCAATATGGCCATCAGGCAGCCATCTTGGATTTCCCTATGAAACTTTATCGTGATTTCTCAGGAACTACTGCTTTGATCTTTCTCAAATTTGATACACAGGTTTACCTTGTGGTTCGGTTGCGCAAGATACCTTTTTTGGCCCATATCGAAAATCCAATATGGCCGCATCTTGAATTTCCCATGAAACTTTGTTATGAAATCTCATGAAATTACTGCATGGATGATGATGGGGGGACAACACAAGTTAGAAACTCATCTATTGCAGTTCTTTAGTAAAAAATTCTTACAGCTACTTTTGCCAGTTACAGCCAGATGAGCTACAGTGCCGTGGCACTATCTTTTTTTTTTTAGATTCTTGGCAATAATATTGTGACATTTTTGACAGGGCCAGACGAGCAGAAACTTCATCTATCCACAGAAAGAAAAGAGACGAACTTAAAATGTCCAGGTTTATATTTATTATCACCTTCAATCTTGAAAAATTAAAATCCGCCCATGAAACAAAAAATAAGATTGGTGTGGCCTTTGTACTTCATTAGTCAATGAGCTTTAACTCGAAGTGAGAATATAACACATCTCGATATTTCTATTATCAGACTCGGCTCCTTACAACTTCAGTGTTATGGACAGGTCTCATTTGTCAGCGACTTTACACTGGTCCAATCAACAAAACTGTTACAACCGTACCCTCATACGGGTGGAATATAGACCTGCTGGCAGCACCGGTGCATACGAAACTATTAATGTGGAGAGAGACGCCACACAAATAAGCCTCAATGGACTGGAAAAATCTACGAACTATACATTGAGGTTCTTCAACGTATACAATGTGGAAATCAGCGATGCATCGTACTATTACGTTGTCACAAAAGGTGAGTGATTTGCAAGATATACGATAAAAATTCTAATAATCCAGTCATAGTATACAAGTGCATTTTCTCACCAAACAATATAACGATAATGAATTTATTAAATTGGGGATTCAGTTAATGAAATGACATGAAAACCGGTTTCTTTAGACCCAGAAACGTGGCTGTTAAAAGTGATTATATAACCCCTGCTGTTGTAAACAGGTACAAAGCAGGGTAGGTGAAGATTGTTGTATGGTTTCCTGCAAAAATAATTGTGGCTCACTCAGTAATTAATAATTATCAGTAATGGTTGAGGTATGCATACACTACCATCTTCTAGGAATTTCAGGCGCTGAAATGCGAGTTTTATATTGTTGTGTTGTTGTGCATGGATGAATCAAATGGGGAATCGCATGCTCATCTTCTTGACAAATCATGCGCCATCGCGTGATGTGACATAACTGGAAGTGATCATTTTGTATACAATCGGCAGTTGGGTTGGGAAGGGTTCGTTGAGAATTTAAAACTTTTAATGCTGTCCACGGTGGGACGTTTTTTTGTCATTTTCGATTCTTCTTTAGTTTCTCCTTTCTTTTGAACTTTCACCATGGCCCCATCGCACGTCAAATACATAGTTCCTCTCCATTTTTAAACCCCATCCCCCCTCCTGTGCGTAACGTATATGGTTGATCCCAGTGCAACAACCCCCACCTCAGGCAATGATTTACACAAGACCAAGGTGACCCGATCAAGAAACAAACAAGTTGTCTGGGTTCAAAGTTTTTGGAATGTAGTTTCTCTTACACTTTATTAGGTGCATGTTGGAAGGGGTTGTGGTGTTTACCAAAGAAAAAATCATCTCTGTACTACTTGCTACTTTAATTCTGCTAAAAATGCCAAAAGTTCCAGTTCAGGAGTTGATACCAAACTTTGGGTATACCTTTACCCAGTGGGCAAAGTGATACCAATGCAAACTCATGACAAACAAGGAAAGGGTCAAAGCATCCAGTGTACTGAACAAGGCATTGCTCTAATATGTAAAATTGAAGAAAGCTGATTGTGGGCTCTTGTTAATTAGTTTGTTCTGTTTAACCCCATAGATAAGCCTCCGCTGACAGTTGGAGAAATTGTGGGACTCATCATCGGTTTGTATGATTCTGTACATGCTTCACTCTATCAGTATGTTATATGGTATATCAACTGGTATTTTTCTCTATGCAGAAAATTATCATGCCACAGACAATATTATATAATAAGCATGCCACAGACAATATTATATAATAAGCATGCCACAGACAATATTATATAATAAGCATGCCACAGACAATATTATATAAAAAGCATGCCACGGACAATATTATATAAAAAGCATGCCACTGACAATATTATATAATAAACATGTCACAGACAATATTATATAATAAGCAGGCCACAGACAATATTATATAATAAGCATGCCACTGACAATATTTTATAATAAGCATGCCACAGACAATATTATATAAAAAGCCTGCCACGGACAATACTATATAATAAACATGCCACAGACAATATTATATAATAAGCATGCCACAGACAATATTATATAATAAGCATGCCACTGACAATATTTTATAATAAGCATCCCACAGACAATATTATATAAAAAGCATGCCACGGACAATATTATATAATAAACATACCACAGATAATGTTATATAACAAGCATGCCACGGACAATATTATATAATAAGCATGCCACGGACAATATTATATAATAAGCATTCCACGGACAATATTATATAATAAACATGCCACAGACAACATTATATAATAAGCATGCCACGGACAATATTATATAATAAACATGCCACAGACAATGTTATATAACAAGCATGCCACAGACAATATTATATAATAAGCATGTCACAGACAATATTATATAATAAGCATGTCACAGACAATATTTTTTAATAAGCATGCCACGGACAATATTATATAATAAACATGCCACAGACAATATTATATAATAAACAGGCCACATACAATATTATATAATAAGCATGCCACAGACAATATTATATAAAAAGCATGCCACGGACAATATTGTATAAAAAGCATGCCACTGACAATATTGTATAATAAACATGTCACAGACAATATTATATAATAAGCAGGCCACAGACAATATTATATAATAAGCATGCCACTGACAATATTTTATAATAAGCATGCCACAGACAATATTATAAAAGCCTGCCACGGACAATTTTATATAATAAACATGCCACAGACAATATTATATAATAAGCATGCCACAGACAATATTATATAATAAGCATGCCACTGACAATATTTTATAATAAGCATGCCACAGACAATATTATATAAAAAGCATGCCACGGACAATATTATATAATAAACATGCCACAGACAATGTTATATAACAAGCATGCCACGGACAATATTATATAATAAGCATGCCACGGACAATATTATATAATAAGCATGCCACGGACAATATTATATAATAAACATGCCACAGACAATGTTATATAACAAGCATGCCACAGACAATATTATATAATAAGCATGTCACAGACAATATTATATAATAAGCATGTCACAGACAATATTTTTTAATAAGCATGCCACGGACAATATTATATAATAAACATGCCACAGACAACATTATATAATAAGCATGCCACTGACAATATTTTATAATAAGCATGCCACAGACAATATTATATAATAAGCATGCCACAGACAATATTATATAATAAACATGCCACAGACAATATTAAATAATAACCATGCCACAGACAATATTATATAATAAACAGGTCACAGACAATATTATATAATAAACAGGTCACAGACAATATTATATAATAAACATGTCACAGACAATATTATATAATAAACTGGTCACAGACAATATTATATAATAAACATTCCACAGACAATATTATATAATAAGCATGTCACAGACAATATTATATAATAGACATGTCGCAGACAATATTATATAATAAACAGGTCACAGACAATATTATATAATAAACATGCCACACACAATATTATATAATAAGCATGCCACAGACAATATAATATAATAAGCATGTCACAGACAATATTATATAATAAACAGGTCACAGACAATATTATATAATAAACATGCCACAGACAATATAATATAATAAGCATGTCACAGACAATATTATATAATAAACATGCCACACACAATATTATATAATAAGCATGCCACAGACAATATACTATAATAAACATGTCACAGACAATATTATATAATAAACATGCCACACACAATATTATATAATAAGCATGCCACAGACAATATAATATAATAAGCATGTCACAGACAATATTATATAATAAGCATGCCACAGACAATATAATATAATAAACATGCCACAGACAATATTATATAATAAGCATGCCACAGACAATATCATATAATAAACATGTCGCAGACAATATTATATAATAAACATGTCGCAGACAAGATTATATAATAAACAGGCCACAGACAATATTATATAATAAGCATGCCACAGACAATATTATATAATAAGCATGTCACAGACAATATTATATAATAAACCTGTCGCAGACAAGATTATATAATAAACAGGCCACACACAATATTATATAATAAGCATGCCACAGACAATATAATATAATAAGCATGTCACAGACAATATTATATAATAAACATGCCGCAGACAAGATTATATAATAAACAGGCCACAGACAATATTATATAATAAGCATGTCACAGACAATATTATATAATAAACATGTCGCAGACAATATTATATAATAAACAGGTCACAGACAATATTATATAATAAGCATGCCACAGACAATATTATATAATAAACATGCCACAGACAATATTATATAATAAACATGTCGCAGACAATATTATATAATAAACATGTCAGACAATATTATATAATAAACATGCCACACACAATATTATATAATAAGCATGCCACAGACAGTATTATATAATAAGCATGCCAGGACAATATTATATAATAAGCATACCACACAGACAGTATTATATAGTAAGCATGCCACAGACAATATCATATAATAAGCATGCAACAGACAATATTATATAATAATCATGTCACAGACAATATTATATAATATTTTTAACAGCTGATATGTTCAGGATTACAAGAAAATAGTTCTGTTTATTGACTTAAATGTAATTTGAAAATTTTCAATAAAAAAAAAACGGTTATCATTTTCAAATACTGCACGCAAACTATTCAGCTTATCAGGTCACACTTGTAGAAGTGAACTATTATCACCTGTTGAAGTGGTATCATTAGGATTCTCATATTATATATTTTTTTGATATTTTTTTCCGATTTGTATGCTTCAAGTAATTTTACTTTGCATGAATTGAACAGATATATTTCCCTGTTCTTAAAAACAGATTACATTTTATTTCCCTTGTGTGCAAAAATAATGAAGAAAAGTCCTCATTCTATCCAGTTACACGTCTTCACTTCTTCGATGTGTATCATACATTGCAATAAAATTCCACATATTGTGTATGTTGTTTTGTGGAAGATCAGCTGCACTTCTTTTGTAAATGTTCTTGAAAGTCACAGTTTACTGATATCTACTGATATCTACACAACCCGTCAACGTTGATATTCCTACCCATATATTTGGTACACAATCAAACCTGTCAATGTTGATATGTTGTGTGTTGATATTCCTACTCATTTATTTGTATCAAAACAACCTATAAAGGATGATATTCCTACCCATTTATTGGTATCAAAACAACTTGTCACTATTGATATCCTACCCACTTTCAATGTTTGTATTCTCTCATTTAGTTGTTGGAGTTGTCTCCACAGGTTATGGTTTGGGAGTTGTCTCCCATGATTTCTAGTCATTTTCTTTGGGAGTTGTCTCCCCTTGGTCCATGCCTTCAGTGCAGAGATCGCAAAGTTGAATTGAAAAAAATGAAATTGAAAGAAGACAAAAATGGATAATCATCTTGACATTCATGTTTATTCTGATGTTGTGCATGTGGGAATGGCAGCTTCCCACGTTAACTCTCTCTGTACCGACATTTTTAACAGATCCAAGCTGGTATCAACACTGTCATGAATATGAATGAAGCGAAGATATACTTATCATCGCCCACGTGGTTTCAAAGACGATACTTCAAGCTTTAAAACAATATATTATATGATGAAAATATTTGTCGAGAAATTCCTTTTTTTTGTATGTCAAAGGCACTGCAGGCAATCACTGAAATATTTTCTATCGGTAGAATTGTACCGATACGGTACAGAGAGGGTTAATCCTTGAACAATGCTGTCTTGCCCCGGTTTCGGCAACACTGATGCACAGCACCGTGGGCCACAGTTGTTCTCATGATTCCTGCCCTAGATGTTTATAACATGCAGCACGTTTTTCATCAACTGGTGTAAATATGATAATATTGATAAAATATTCCCACCGTTTCAAGAAAAGATCAACAAGCTTACATTTATGTAAACTCTGGCAATCTCAGGTCGAACGTCAGTGTTGTCATCGATTAAAAATATATTCTGAGTTAAAGATATAGGAAAGCGCTCGGATTTATGAAACGGAGCTCAAGCGACCAGCCAGGTGTCGTTGCACCACCCGCTGCCATCGAGGACAGACCGCATTGTCCATGGATTAACTGTAGTGTAATATTTGTTTAATTATACATTATTCTAAGCTTAATGAAACTTTCATTGAATACTGGGAAATATAGTGCATTTGTTTGAAATTATATCAGATATCATGTAAAATTTTCTCATGAATTAAAGGATAGGGCAAAGTGAAATTATACGAACCAGTAACTGTTCAGCTTGCACTGCACAGACTGACTCTCCTTGTTACATGAAGTTCATATGTACTTCTTGAAAATTACAGGTATTATTTTGCTGATCATAATCGCCATTCTGCTGGTATGCATGTTTATACTCTGGAGACGTGGACAACTGAAAACTACGCTAGAGAGGAGGTTTACTCAAGCACGGTCCGTCATCCGGAACAACGTCAGAAGGGACCGCCAGACAATGCGCAAAACCTATATTGTAAGTATTCTGAAGTTCAGATAACATATATATAATACAATGTGATATTGAAGGTTCTGCCAATACCTCATTAACACTTTGCATGAAGTTATGCAAATAATAAGTTGATTTTATTTTTATGAAAAATAACATGGAATTGGACTTTTTAACGCAATAAAACAGATTGGTGAAAAACGTATTGAAGCCGTAACCTCTAACCCATGGTGTCAGAGTTTGATTATGTTCACGTCGTATAATATCCACTAGCTAAAATATGTCGGACGTTGTTGACTTGTTTTTGTAAGAATAATTAGAATTTTGTTTGATCGTCGCTATATAGCTGAAATATTACTGAACATGACAGTAAAACCTTAATTCTCTCTCTCTCGTGACGTGTGATGTGCATTGCACAACAATTGGGAATGACCCAAATCATCATGACCTCAACAAAGGCATTACGTTTTAGCTTTGTGACGTTGTTGGCGTTACAATAGAAATGTTGCCTAGAACGGTCATTATGATTGCTTGCTACGAACGATCGTAATCAGACTCTTGACGGCATGGGGCAGCAGGTCACGGCCTTCGCCGCTGCCGAACAGGCATGGTAATGGAGGTTTTCAAGTTTGTTTTCATTTAACTTTGATCATCCCGAAAAACAGTAAACCGCTGTTAAATGTCAAATAGAATCTCAATTGACATTAATTTAGGGTCAAAAAAAGTATGGGGTGTGATGAGCATTTGTTCGAACCTTTAAGCAGCAAATATTGTTACATGGTGGGGTATGGTAGATACAGTACTTGGTTATCAGTGTATAATTCAGCAAATTGAATGATCCATAAATTAACCATAATTGCATGAGCTATATGTTTGTTGTTTAGGCTGGACTGGACCATTCAGATGACCTCTATGTCTACGGGAACATGGCGTTTGACGTGAAACCAAACTGGGAGATCCACGGGGGTGACCTTGACCTTCAGGATGTCATTACCGAGGGGCGCTTTGCCCGAATATACAAAGGTGTCCTGACAGAACGTTCTGGTGCACCCAGAAATGTGGCGGCCAAGATGCTGAAAGGTATACCCCTTTTATCAGATAGAGAAAACTGCTGGGAAACTAGCATGCAACCAGGCCACGAAACTTTCTATTGAATGACCACATGGTCCAATATTTGAGGCCGGGCATTTTCAAAATGCATGTTTCACTTTCAACATCCAGTTATGTCTGTCCTGTGTATTGATGGCCATTTGGGAAGGGAGTTAATATTACCACCTATTATTGTCAGCAGTTATTGTTAGCATTTATTGTCAGCAGTTATTATACCCCCCGACACGTAGTGTAGGGGGCGTATACTGGTTTCAGCTTGTCCGTCCGTCCGTCCGTCCGTCCGTTCGCAAGTGGTCCTCTAGTGTGCATTCCGTACGGATGTCCGTACGTCCGTCCGTAACATTTCGTTTCCGGAGCATAACTTGACAACCGCCAGTTGGATTCCTCTCAAATTTGGTATGCAGCTACCATACCATGAGACCTTGCTTGGGATTGCGTTTGGTGCATGTGCGTCTACAGGTGGCGCCACCTAGGGTCATTCCGTAACATTTCGTTTCCGGAGCATAACTTGACAACCGTTACTTGGATTCCTCTCAAATTTGGTATGTAGCTACCTTACCATGAGACCTCGATTGGGATTGCGTTTGGCGCATGTGTGTCTACAGGTGGCGCCACCTATGGTCAAAAGTTTCTCATGTCAGTCCGTAACATTTCGTTTCCGGAGCATAACTTGACAACCGCTACTTGGATTCCTTTCAAATTTGGTATGCAGCTGCCATACCATGAGCCCTCGCTTGGGATTGCGTTTGGCGCATGTGCGTCTACAGGTGGCGCCACCTAGGGTCAAAAGTTTCTCAAGTCAGTTCGTAACATTTTTTACACAGTGAAACTGACCTTACTGACATATGCGTTCGTGTGCAAACACGGATTAACAAGTGAAGAAATTAAAACAATAGCACAGTTCATTTCCCGCCTAATCACCCACGCCAGCACTCAATCACAATAGATCTTCACTTCTTTACTTAGCTAGCTACTGTAAAGATCGTGTGTAAAGCTCCAGCGTATTACGGAAGGATTTTACGTTTACAACGAGTGATAACATCATCTACAAGTCTACAAAGCAACGAAAAGATCAAGTTGGGAAGTATTCTTGTGTATATCTGTCGATAAAATAATGGCCTCTATGTTCTGTTCCGTCTGTGGGAAGTCTAAATCAACGACCGACTTACATTCTGTTTGTCTTGCGTGTCGAGGCAATATTGCTTGTGATTGTACCCATAGATGTCAGGAGTGTCAACAATGGCCCGATGATTTATTTCAAGATTTAATGACCGGGTCTCGTGCGGGTTCCCTTCCCCTGGTTTAATGTCGGAGACTAATATCATGACTCCGCCCTCCCATTTTATTGAAAATGGGACGGCGAAGAAGCCTGCATCGATTGGCAGTCCTTGGATGGGCCCTTTACGTTCTTTATTAGATAAAGGTATTGCGCCAAGCACTAGTACTTTTGTTTCTGATCTGTCCACAGGTAAAAGGAAGAAACAGGTAAAAGTAATGGGGTCCGTCCTAGATGAAGGTACGGGAGAGTCAGCCGAGGTCACAGTGGAACTGGATCTTCCCGAAAGTGTGTCCCCCATGGAAATCGAGACGAACGAGATGAGGACCACTTTGACTCCGGGCATAAACACTGGTGACGTTGTAAGTACGCCCGTATGTGCTGTTGGGAATGATATCACTGGGGGGACTCCCGCTGGGAATACCCCGATATCTAATAATTCCCAGGTGTCGTTTATTGGTCGTCAACCAATTTCGACACTCCCTGTTGCTCCAGGGGCAGCCTTAGGCATGGTAAGTGGTGCTGTAAATAACTATGGTATAATACCAGGTATAGTTAATTTCAGCACAGCAGACAATACCTCTGGTGGATATAGAGACAATGTATCCATGGTCTTACCAGGAGTAAACTCCACGACCTTACGTAATACCCCAGTCACGGGAGTTATCACGCAAGGCCGGGTAGGATTAAATCCCTTGCAATTGAACACCTCTGGGTTGACAAACGCAGGGGATCGAGGTCATTGTTCTGCAGGAACAATGCCAGTTTCACACTTAATACCTCAGAGTGTTAATAGAAACAATACGGCATTGTTCCAGTCACAACAGGGTATGACTGAGAATGGTTCTGGGTCGGGTGTCATAAACCCATATAGGGCTCATTATCAACTTCCTGTCAGCCAATTCCGGTCGCCTGCGGGTTCCGGTATGGTTAACTCCGGGATTCCGGTTAGGACTTTTCGTCCTTCCGGTCCCACTATAAGGAGGCCTGTTGTGACAAACCCCGGTGGGTTGAGACTTCCGGTTCGTCCGGAAATGCAGTGGGCTAGGCCTATTGCATCCCCTTATAGGCGGGTCTCTAATAGTCCACAAATCAATACGGGAGTTCCGGTTATTGATGGTTCTCTGTCTGCTGTTATTCTGCAAAGAATGGAACAACAGGCAGCTGAACTAGATCAGTTCCGGCGACTCTTGACTTCCGCTTCCGGTACTGTTCAGGTTCCATCCCCGGTTCCGACACAGCTTCCGATAGTATCGTCTGATCCGATTGATTTGTCTACTGACCCATCGATGAGACGTCAGGGGGTCGCGCAACGTCAATCCATTGAGGATAATGACAGTGATCATGATCCGGAGAGACGTTCATATTCAGAGGTACTAGAAGCTCTGTACGAGTTGTACCCTAATATGTCACGACCCCCACCGCCGACATCCTCTCGCCTACATACTATGGCAGAGGCTCCGTCGACAACTACCATGCAGACGTCGTCACTTCCTGCGTCAGATGCCATTCATGGTTTATGTTCCGTTCTTGATACGGTTTTAGCCCAGCCTAAAACAATGCAGGAACGTATTACAAGAACAGGAAAACGTGCACTCTTTAGA
>JAVTVY010020604.1:0-72511 GCA_036873755.1 Hanleya hanleyi
CCCTTCACCTAAGCTTCGCTTTGATACCTCACTCGACCCAATCGGACCATTTTATCTAGGGACTACTTTTTCTCCGCGGAAGCTTTTTCCCGAGACCAAATCACCGCCAAAACCGCGGCCAGACCGCATCACTGCGGATGAATACATCCTGAATACATCCCCTGCAACAATTGGAACTCTCCTGTGCTGGAGGTAGCTTTTGGTCCTTCTGCCGGAACTATACTGCACTTGACCTCTGTGACCCTCCCGTGACCTCCCTAATATGCAAATTTTTGAGGTCAATTAGCGCTCAAATGCTCTTACATTACTACTACTGTTCAAGTATGTGAGAAGTTGCAGACTATGAGTGTTCAAGTCGAGTCCAATGTGGTAAATACAATTAGGGGACGTGAGCTACGTGGAACTGTTGAACATCACGGTGGCGCCTAGTCTGGACCCTCCAAACTCTCTCGAGGTGATAGAGACTTGGGTACAGATAGACAGGTTCATGAAGTAGACGACAGAAGGTTGTATGACAGAACGCACGTACTCGACATGTTGATTTACTCAGCGCGGCTGAGATACTAAGGCTACGCCCGAGATTCCTCAGTATTCTCGGGTCTGAATGTTGCGTGCCTACAACCCCGAGGAACGCAACACCTACGTCTGCATGGTTTACGACAGAGATGTATGTGAATGACACGAACTCAACCAATTCCATCGCGACAGGAAAATACTCGCAACACTCTCAGTCTCTCGTCGCTTTCTTCGCCTTCATTCTCTTATTGATTTTGCTCCTGAATTGACAATGAATCTAGAATACACCTCATTATTGTGACGCTATATAGTCACACTTTTCTACAGTGAACGTATATTCCCAATTAACTGTAAGCCATATTCTTTTGAACGTGGAGAATACGTGATAAACACGACAACACATTTCAAAGAAACGCTTCAAATATTTCAAATATTTTACTTGGCGACATATTTCACTTAACCAGATTCAATAATCTCAACCCATATCGATGTCCATAGAGCAAAACGGAATGTATAATACTGGAACACGTCAATTACTCATGTGACTGAATGTGTTCGTTCATGCCATTGTTTTATCATTGTCTGTCAATATAGCCTATCAGATATTCACACAGTGTTCTTTCCAATTTCAGAATTAATATCATTATTAAAGACCATCAGTCGCTTCTCAATTATGTCTGCCTTTAATACAGACCGATGACTTGACTACCATATAAATGTTTGTGTTCAATAGATTTCTCTAAATGTAATCTCAACTATGTAATTTCAATTGTAATCGGACATATTATGTGCGATACTATTAATATACCTTTACTGAGTGGAATGAACAATCCACAAACTCCTCACCCTTTCATTCGGACAATGTCCGTACAGATTGGAAGAAGATAGCCGTAAAGGTTACCATTGTTTGAGACCCATTAAAACTCACATCTACCTAGTATAATCCGTGGCGTGTCCTACTCCTCCTCCTCTTCCTCCTACTCCGCTTTACTCACTGCACAGGGGGTCGTATAGATGTGGCGCGGGATAGGATGGGTCGAGGGACCTGGGGTTTTCACTACCTGAGATTCCATGGGCCAGGCTTACACCCTACAGTAGAATGGGTCGACTGCGCGTGTGCAATGTGTAGTGTGCGATGAGTAGTATAGAAAGGGCACGCGATCTCCCTATCCCTATAGGTGTGGCGCGGGATAGGGTGGGGCGAGAGACCTGATGTTTTCGCTACATGAGATTCCATGTGCCAGGCTTGCACGCTACACCCTATAAGCTAACCCATGGGGGTGAATGAACACATGGGGGTGAATGAGCCATGGGGTTGAATGAGCACTCGTAATAATAATGTTTGAAGATTTCAGTGATGTTTTCGTTCATCCTCGTGTTACTCATCACACCATGCTTAGAAGCTAGAAGTCAATCTGTGGTGGGTAAACATACCATTCCTGCTCCATCAACAGGTATTCGAACTACTTGAAATAAACCTGTGAGAGAAACTGTCAACATAAATAAGGCACTCAAGATTAAGATCGTGGTAGCGTACAGTTCACGAAAAGAAGATTTCTAATCCACAAATTAGGCTTACCTGAACTTGTATAGGTACTTATAAGTACAAATTCAATATAATAAAAAGATTTATACAATTATTTCCAAAAGCCATACCTAAGACGCGAACAGGCCTTGTTTCTCCGTGGTGAAATCCGGCGTCTGATTTTCTTTCCCCGCCCTTCGACCACTCGCGGGCTGTATTGGGCCACTAGTCTTCATCGTTTCAAGGTACATGACCTGGCGTCTCCAAGCGTTGGTAATAGTCCATGGATTCGGACGGTCTGTGCACGACAGTGCTCTCTCATTACATAGGCTTCTACGGCACCGAACCGT
Organism: Hanleya hanleyi; assembly: GCA_036873755.1. NCBI lineage: Eukaryota > Metazoa > Mollusca > Polyplacophora > Lepidopleurida > Hanleyidae > Hanleya > Hanleya hanleyi. The sequence goes on from JAVTVY010020604.1 coordinate 2,392, forward strand.
CTCTCCGTAAAACACCACAGGACAAGTCAACTACTGCTCGGTCAACCACGGCAGCAGACGGCATTCCATGAAGGAACAGACCCACGCGCAAAAGCGACTCACTCCACTACCAAGCTTTGATGACAAATCATCACGGCCAGGGATCAGAGCGACACAGTTCAAACAGGATCTTGTGACATGGACATTGATAACACGAGGTGGATGGACAGACACCTGGTCTAAGAAACACCTTTTTCCACTACGGTATGGGACAATGGAATGGCTGGCCGTCCGTGAAAGAATTGGCTGAGATCAGGTATAACTTGGACGAGGCTGTAGGCCTATAGATTTTATGAATTGCCAGATCATAGCCGAAGCCGGTGGTGACTATGAGCTGCCGTTTATGCCAATATTATACACCGTGTATATATATAATGGAGCATGGAAATATGGTGATAATGAATGAATATGGTGTGAATTGGGTGGTTATATTGGAAATGTTGTTATATTGAAAGTTACAAAATATGGGATGCTTTTTCTCATATATTGTAACAATTGTGGCAATGTATATGAAATGTTATTTATATACGAGTAAAATGCAAATTAGAGTAGTTTTATATATATATGAAGAGTGGTGTAATTATATACACTCTACATTTGCTAAACATATAAACCGATTGAACGTATATAGTGTAAGCTGATATATATATATAGAACGACTGAATACGGCGTATTTGACAAAGATGCTTACCGGATATGGCAGCCGGATATGGCAGGCGGAAGTATGCTGTGAGCATGCACGTTATGCTCGCGCAAAGCACTGCGGTTCCAGTTTCACGATAACAGTGAATGCACTGACTGATTCCCCCTCTCAAACTAGGGTGTGTGACACAATCCAACGACTCGACTTGGTTGCAGGTTAACAGTGGCCAGTGTCATATTAAACTTGCGAATAGAGAGAGGTCAGCCCGTCGCCGCTTTATGGTGGTCCATATACAGACGACAGATATACAGATATTTGTTTTGTGTGTTAGGTTTGATTTTTTTGTTTTAGGTCGATTCCTTCAGTTTTCACCCGGGTGGAAACGTGTTTACACCTGGGTGAGAAGGTTTTCACCTGTGTGAGAAGGTTTCCACCCAGGTGAAATTTCACGTGGTTGTGCCCTCGTTTTCGTTCCTTTGCACTGACATTTCGGCAAAATGGACGATGGTTCGTTCAAAAGTATAGATGATCTCAAACTGTCAAACTGAACTTTTATGTTTGCTCATGCAGCCGATAAATGATATTTCACGTCTGACATGTTTTATATAAGTTGTATTTTCAAACTCTAGCTCTCTGCGAGCACACGAGCTTGTCATGCCTGAAAAAAACCCAGGCCATGTATAATCTTGTGCACGGGCATTCCGCTGCGGGGTGGGTTCGAGAATTCCCATTTTTTTTCACCAAGGCAGTTACCGTCATTTAAATTGCACCGTCGTTCTATATCAGTAAGTTTTTTGTGTATCGGCACTGCAGAATTGTATTGCCCCGCATCATTCAGTGATTCACAGAGTTCGGTAGCTAAAATCGAATAGTCAGATCGCGCAAGTCAAACCGCCTAAGACGAATCGTCCAACGTCCTGTATCAGGTCGTCCAATGTAGATTTTGGTGCTTAATGAGGCTGGGTTTTTTTTCATTCGTAATAGGGTGAGGTTTAGATTCAGAGATACAGTGCTGAAGATCCTTTCTTGGGGGGTTTGGAAGGGGAGGAGAGAGGGGGAGGGGTGTGGTGTGGGCTATACCCCTTGGGTGAAGTGGATGGGTGCAGTCAATGCAGCCTGACTGTATCAGCATATGGGACTGGGCGAGGCTTAGTTTGTGAGATACAGGGTAGAGCTTAACAAAGCATGAAATTGTATCCTGGAATGCTGACAACGGAAAAGAGCCAAGCAACCAAGCAGCCAGCCCGCAAACCAGTCAGATTTCATCAGTTCATATAGTGCGGATATTGCTTCGCAATCCGTCTAACAATTGGTTAAAATAAACACATGCACATGAAACTCACTGAATATTATTTCTGTTTCAGGCTTGATAGACATATTAACATCAAATATTCTTGCATTTGACACTGACCGGCCCAGCTGCCAAATGTGGAGTCACTTCTAAAGCTTACTTTAGAAAGCAGAAAACTCAAAATCAGTTTAACATGGGCCGTAATGGCTGGCGTAGAGGATTCTGAGCCATACAGCAGAATGGATTCAGGAGAAAGAAATGGAGATCCTGTGAATACTATCGTATAACAGGTCTACCGTGAACACCGGCTAATGGATCTAATTACATTTAGTTAATTTGATAAGGTTCATACATCTTACCCCGGATCGTACGAACGAGCCGGAACAGTAACTCGTATCAACGAACCGAAAAAGAAACACAAATTGCTTCTATATACTATTTCTTCTTTTCTTCGCTGGGATTGAGATCAACATTAGATTCAAGCTAATACGAAAGCAATAATTTTACTTTGAGAATCAGTCCGAAGTATTTGTCTAGGATGATCTAAACTCTATCCTATCTCACTAATATTATCCTAAGATGAGGATGGCTTGGGGAAAAGCGCGAGTCAAGGGAGGGTAAACGTCTAGTCGGACATCGTTTAGAAAAGGAGGCTAATAGTTGAAGCAGGTCTTTTGCATGTGTTATGTTTCTCGAATCTCCACATAGTTAGTGTGGTATACTCAAAACAGTCACGAGCGACAACACAGAAGGTCAGAATTTATCAACTTATCGTTTATTCTATCGTTCGTCATTTCTCACTATTAGTCCCACTGATGATTTTTAAACTAGCCTCATCCTGAGCTGTGATAGGCGCGACTCTATCTCCATCGTATGTGTTTAGCCTAATGAGATTTAAATGTACAATGGTCGTATTTGGTTACCCTATCAGGCATCAATTAGAGGTGTCAGGACAAATCTAAACCTCATCCTTCTAAATAAAAACGAGAGATCCTGAAGGATCTTGGCGCCCACCATTGTCCGATAATTGTAAGTTAATGACTAGAGGATCTTTTTGTCCATTGTTACTAAGAACAGACAATTGATTTGTAATTTTGTTTACAGAATTTCGAATCTGAGTGAAAAAGATTGAAAAAGGCCACTGAAAAACACCAAGATATGATAATAAGTTTCAGGAGTTTCAAGATTTCTAGAAACTTTACTTATGTCGGTTGTTATAATACAAGAGAAATGAGCAAAGTTAGTCTGAAAGTGAATGTGCATGTACCGAGGATCCTTCGCCTTTGTTTTGTAGTATTTTTTTTATTTATTTTTTTTGCACGTGTCATCATTGGGTACTGCAAGCGAAGACCAATCTCTTTGACACTTTGGCATGAGCTATGAAACATACTTCAAGTTTTATAATTAGGAACGAATGCTAATTCGGTGGAGCAGTTCACTTGCTACTGCATGGACTGAAGAAGGCTGATTTAAAATTTGAAGAAATACATTTTAATTCAGAATTATTTGAACTCCTTGATATGAAAGGTGAAGGTACGGATATTCTCTATAGTCAATATATAGAATATGCCCCACCGTTTGATCCGCCGACTCTTGTGATGCAACGTCACTTGAGAATACCAAATTAATTTGCAGCGTAACTTGGATTTTCGAATCGGACCAAAAAAGGTATCTTGCACTAATAGGCCCCGTGTGAGACCTGTGTAACAAATTTCAGAAAAATCCATGAAATATTTCCCAAGAATTCACGGTAACAATGTTTCAAGGGGAAATTCAAGATGGCCGCCTTGTGGCCATATTGGATCTTCGATTCGGACCGTAAGGGGAACTAGACCATAAGGGGAACCTGTGTACCAAATTTGAGAAAGATCCATGCGGTACTTCCTGAGAAATCACGATAACAAATTTGCATGGGAAAATCCAAGATGGCGGCCTGTTTTGCCATATTAAATTTCCGAATCGGACCAGAAAAGGTATCTTGCACGACAAGGTGAACCTGTGTACCTAATTTAACAAAGATCCATGCAGTAGTTCCTGAGAAATCGCAATAACAAAGTTTCATGGGGAAATCCAAGATGGCCGCCTGATGGACATATTGGATTTTGGAATCGGACCAAAAAAGTTTTCTTGCACAACAGGACCCCAAGGGGAACATGTGTACCAAATTTGAGAAAGATCCATGAAGTAGTTCCTGAGAAATCGCGATAACAAGTTTTCATATGGGAATCCAAGATGGCTGCCTAGTGGCCATATTGGATTTCGGAATCGGACCAAAAAAGGTTTCTTGCACAACTAGACCCCAAGGGGAACCTGTGTACCAAATTTGAGAAAGATCCGTGCAGTAGTTCCTGAGAAATCGCGATAACAAGGTTTCATGGGGAAATCCAAGATGGCTGCCTGGTGGCCATATTGGATTTTCGAATCGGACCAAAAAAGGTTTCTTGCACAACTAGACCCCAAGGGAAACCTGTGTACCAAATTTGAGAAAGATCCGTGCAGTAGTTCCTGAGAAATCATGATAACAAGGTTTTACGGGAAAACCCAAGATGGCTGCCTGGTGGCCATATTGGATTTTCGAATCGGTCCAGAAAAGGTATCTGCACATCTAGACCCCAAGAGGAACCTGTGTACCAAATTTCAGAAAGATCCGTGCCGTAGTTCCCGAGACATTGCGATAACAAGGTTTTACGGGAAAATCCAAGATGGCCGCCCTGTGGCCATATTGGATTTTCGAATCGGACCAGAAAAAGTATCTGCACAACTAGGCCCCAAGGGGAATATGTGTACCAAATTTCAGAAAGATCCATGCAGTAGTTCCTGAGAAATCGTGATAGCAAGGTTTCATGGGGAAATTCAAGATGGCCGCCCTGTGGCCATATTGGATTTTCGAATCGGACCAGAAAAGGTATCTGCACACCTAGACCCAAAGAGGAACCTGTGTACCAAATTTCAGAAAGATCCGTGCAGTAGTTCCTGAGAAATCGTGATAACAAGGTTTCATGGGGAAATCCAAGATGGCTGCCCTGTGACCATATTGGATTTTCGAATCGGACCAGAAAAGGTATCTGCACATCTAGACCCGAAGGGGAACCTGTGTGCCAAATTTCAGAAAGATCCGTGCCGTAGTTCCTGAGAAATCGCGATAACAAGGTTTCATGGAGAAATCCAAGATGGCCGCCCTGTGGCCATATTGGATTTTCGAATCAGACCAGAAAAGTATCTGCACAACTATACCCCAAGGAGAATCTCTGTACCGAATTTCAGAAAGATCCATGCAGTAGTTCCTGAGAAATCGTGATAACAGGGTTTCATGGAGAAATCCAAGATGGCCGCCCTGTGGCCATATTGGATTTTCGAATCGGACCAGAAAAGGTATCTGCACATCCCTGTGTACAAAACCTGTGTACAAAATTTCAGAAAGATCCGTGCAGTAGTTCCTGAGAAATCGCGATAACAAGGTTTCATGGGGAAATCCAAGATGGCCGCCCTGTGGCCATATTGGATTTTCGAATCGGGCTAGAAAAGTTATCTGCACAACTAGACCCCAAGGGAACATGTGTGCGAAATTTCAGAAAGATCCGTGCAGTAGTTCCCGAGAAATCGCGATAACAAGAATTGTTTACGGACGGACGACGGACGACGGACTGACTGACGACGGACGACGGACCACGGACGAAAGGCGATTTGAACAGCCCAACATCTGGTGATGGTGGGCTAAAAAAACTCGATAAGCTCCAAAAACTACATCGGCCGATCCGACACCGGGCGTTGGACGATTCGTCTTAGGCGGTTTAAGTTGCGCGATCTGACTATTCGATTTTAGCTACCGAACACTTTGAATCACTGAATGATGCGGGGCAATACAATTTATGCAGATTGTACGGGTTCGATTATACGGGGCCTAATTTTCTCTTTTCAGACATGACAAGCAACTTACCGGTATATAAAACACCCAAGACGTGAAATATCATTTATCGACTGCATGAGCAACCATACATGTAAATGTTCAGTTTGAGATCATCTATACTTTTGAACGAACCATCCTCCATTTTTCCGGAATGTCAGTGCTAGGGAACGCAAACGTTCTCACCCTTCTCACCCAGGTGAAAACGTTTTCATCCAGGTGAGAAGGTTTTAACCAGATGGACAATTTTCCACCCGGGTGAAAACTAAAGAAATGAACCTAAAACAAAAAAATGAAACTCAACACAAAAATGAAACCTAGAAGTAAAAAAAAAATAAACTCAAAACTAAAAAATATAGCTATGGGCCACCGTAAAGCGGCGACAGGCTGACCTTTCTCTATTCGCAAATTTTATTATGGCACTGGCCACTGTTGACCGGCAACCAAGTCGAGTTGTTGGATTGTGTCGAAGACCCTAGTTTGAGAGCGGGAATCAGTCAATGGCCACTGTTATTCGTGAAGCTGGAACCGCAATACTTTGCGCAAGCACAACGTGCATGCTCAAAGCATACTTCCGCCTGCCATATCCGGCTGCCATATCCGGTAAGCGTCTTTGTCAAATACGCCGTATTCAGTCGTTCTATATATATATCAGCTTACACTATATACGTTCAATCGGTTAATGTTTAGCAAATGTAGAGTGTATATAATTACACCACTCTTCATATATATATAAAACTACGTTAATTTGCATTTTACTCGTATATAAATAACATTTCATATGCATTGCCACAAATGTTACAATATATGATAAAACCATCCCACATTTTGTAACTTTCAATATAACAACATTTCCAATATAACGACCCAATTCACACCATATTCATTCATTATCACCATATGTCCATGCTCCATTATATATATACACCGTGTATAATATTGTCATAAACGGCAGCTCATAGGTGAACCCAGTGTACGTAATATGTATGAACGACCGGGTGGGTGGGCGGGGGAGAGAATATAAATGTTCGTTTCACTGGTGTTTGTCGGCGTGAAATGATGGCAGCTGTATGAATGGGTAGATCCAGGACGGAGTCGCTGATCAACCAGTGTAGGTAATCTGTATGAATTGTGGGTCTAAGCGTGAATGGGCACAACTACAATACAATTATTCCTACACGATCACGATCCACTTCACAGTAAAATTATATCGCCAGAGTCAATACCACAATTCACGACCGGCTGCATTTATAGATAAGATCTGAAATATTCTCTATTATCTCCAAGCTGAAGCCAGCCTGGAAAAGGAAAGCCGTCCAAGCTCAGCTCAATCACATTCCGAGTTATAATAATTGATCAGATTATTATGAGGAATGAGGACTGCTTCTCGATTCCATCTTCGGCCGAGTCTCAGGCCGGTCTCAAATAATCTCCGGCTGACGAAGTGTTCTCGCTTCGACCTCTCTCAGCCCAGTCTCAAATAACGTAGTTCCCGACTGACATAATTTTCTGCAATATTCTCACCTGGCTGCGCTATCGACGTTAATCGTCTGTGCTAAACATGTACGTCTGTGCAATAGGGGGGAAACATGTGGAATACACTAGATTTAGTACATTGTAAAGGCGGTCCGAACATCTGCATTCTCTCTTCTGTACTACGACGAAGCTCCCACAATCTTCTTACCAACAGCACTGACTCCTTCGCTTTGAACACCTTTCACTCGATCGTGACGTCACCAGTTGGTTTTTACTTAATCAAGGAAAGTGAAGTAGACTGATCACGGTGATATGGCCCAGAAAAGTTGAGCTGAACGTAACTGAAAACTCCAATAACCTACACAGCTATTACATTGAGATCGATTGGAAGTAAGGGTGGTAATTACAGACTGTTGACATGAAGTATGGGAACTGAGAAAGTGCAAACTGTTGAAGTAGGGGAGGTGAGAAGGCTCAAACTTTGGAGAAAGTGCAAACTGTTGAAGTAGGGGAGGTGAGAAGGCTCAGATTTTGGAGAAAGTGCAAACTGTTGAAGTAGAGGAGGTGAGAAGGCTCAGACTTTGGAGAAAGTGCAAACTGTTGAAGTAGTGGAGGTGAGAAGGCTCACACTTTGAAAAAAGTGCAGACTGTTGAAGTAGGGTAGGTGAGAAGACTCAGACTTTGGAGAAAGTGCAAAATGTTGAAGTATTGGAGGTGAGAAGGCTCAGACTTTGGAGAAAGTGCAGACTGTTGAAGTAGTGGAGGTGAGAAGGCTCAGACTTTGGAGAAAGTACAGACTGTTGAAGTAGGAGAGATGAGAGGGCTCAGATTTTGGAGAAAGTGCAAACTGTTGAAGTAATGGAGGTGAGAAGGCTCAGACTTTGGAGAAAGTGCAGACTGCTGAAGTAGGGGAGGTGAGAAGACTCAGACTTTGGAGAAAGTGCAAACTGTTGAAGTAGTGGAGGTGAGAAGACTCAGACTTTGGAGAAAGTGCAAACTGTTGAAGTAGTGGAGGTGAGAAGGCTCAGACTTTGGAGCAAGTGCAGACTGTTGAAGTAGTGGAGGGGAGAAGGCTCAGACTCTGGAGAAAGTACAGACTGTTGAAGTAGGGGAGGTGAGAAGGCTCAGACTTTGGAGAAGGTGCAAACTGTTGAAGTAGAGGAGGTGAGAAGGCTCAGACATTGGAGAAGGTGCAGACTGTTGAAGTAGGGGAGGTGCGAAGGCTCAGAGTTTGGAGAAGGTGAAGACTGTTGAAGTAGGGGAGGTGAGAAGGCTCAGACTTTGGAGAAGGTGAAGACTGTTGAAGTAGGGGAGGTGAGAAAGCTCAGATTTTAGAGAAGGTGCAGACTGTTGAAGTACGGGAGGTGAGAAGGTGTTAAAGTACGTGAGTAGTTGCAGACTATGAAGACTGTTCAAGTACGTGAGAAGTTGCAGACTATGTGTGTTCAAGCCGCGTTCAATGTTGTACATATAATTGGGGGACGTGAGCTACGTGGAACTGTTGAACATCACGGTGGCGTCTAGCCTGGACCCTTCAAACCATCCCGAGGTGATAAAGACTTGGGTACAGAGATGCTACTCGAGAGTATGTTTGGTGAGGAAATACTATACGGCACCCGCTTACTACGCTGGGACCTGCGTCTTGACCTAACATTCAGAAACCGTAACCAACCAGGACCGCCACGTCGACATTAGTCAGAGTTTGAGAGCAAGATTGTATGATTGCAAATGGTTGTAAAAATAGACCTTTCTCGAGTAAAATGTTGGAAAACGGACTTCACACTCAATCATGCAGGAAATCCCCGTCAACTGAATCTAGATGGACCCTACAGGGTTGAGACACATATTGTGTGAGAATAAGGTCTGTATAAGGTCTGAATAAAGACGCTATGAGTGAATAATATCTGTACAACTGAGTAGTCGGAATGTGTGTTGGTCTACTGCTGTTCGAGTAAGGTATGTACCGCTATCTGTGTATAGTTTCTTCACATTTGCATACCTGCAATGTCTAGAGCTACGTGTGAGTAATGTATATGAAGCTATGTGAGAGTAAAGCCTCTAAAGCTGAGCGCTCAGGATCCCGGCTGCTACGTTTGGATAAAACGCACACCTGTGTGCGACTGTTGTGTGAATGAGTACTATGGTCCATTCGGCTTTTCCTGAATATGGTCAGTACCGTCATGGGTGACTCATTTCTGTGTGATTATGTACGGCTATGACTTCGTCGCCGGAAAGTGACGTCATGGCTAGATGTGACGTTATCGCACAAATGCTTCGCCGCGTGGTCGTGCCGCCGATTCCTGTTGACGTCATGATTAGACTGGATGGGTCTCTATTTCTTATGTACTATTTAATAATAATAAAATGATCTTTCATAAATATATACGTTTGATAAGTAAATAAAAAAAATGAAAATTATTTTTAAAATAGAGACTGGACGATTTGATGGGTTTCGTGGTGTAAAGATTCCATCTGGAGGCGTAGTTAGTCTGGACGATTGGCATGTTTTACCTTCGGCCGCAATATTTGTATCAATTTCATTCTAACCCCATACCGTGACGTCTCGGCAGTAACGTCATTTTCATTGTTGAGGTCATGGTAGTAACGTCATTCTCATTGTTGACGTCACATGAACGCATTGCTTCCAGTGTGCGTATATGAACGGAAAAAGCAGATCCTTTGAGTTGGGGGCGGGGTCAGAATACGGAGTTTTCATTGGTGAAAAAAATGCACAGTATATTGTGCATTTTTTCTCTTGCAATGTTATCTCCCTTGCGACGTTCCGTCCAGTCCCTGTTTCAAGCATTTCTTGATAGGCAGAGTTACTTCCTTTTGTTTCGTCTTTAAAATACATTATGAAACAGGGACTGGGATGATCAGAACTGACGTCATCGCGAGCTTGCGCCCTCACCTGGTTTTGCCGTCACTCACTGGAAGTGACGTCATCGGCGGAAGTAACGTCATCGTCGGACGTGACGTCATGGCGCATGGGGATCCCAGTCGAAGCCTAACTTGTAGGCGAGAAGTACCCGGTGGCACCACCCATACCCCATGATGTTATTACCGCGATGATGTCAATTCTGGTGATGACGTACGTTCATAAAATATAGCCGTATTTTGCAAAGTCGACGGTCATGTACTCGTCAGCTAAGAACTCCTACCAAAAAGGGTCATGGCATATATATGATCACGGGTTTACACCGGTTTGAACCGGTTGTATCAAAATAGATCGCCAGCTAGCAGCATAACGAGCACGCTCTGATGGTTCCAGTAGACAATATGTCAACTTCCAACATATTCATTTTACTACCGCGAAGCTATTTACCCGTCTGCACGACTTACGAGGGCATGAATCTGCAGCCATGATATTGTCTCCCTGTATAGCTGTACGATATGTACACAGTCGTTTCAACGCTCCGATCATTTACAGCGCCACAAAGTGCAGTCCGCGCGCCAGAGGCGAAGGATGAATGTTAGGAATGTTGACACCACTTCAAACCCTTAAGTCAGGTGAAGCTTCACCAACGCACACGCCGAGGGTAGGGTGCATATACCTTTCGTCTAAACGGCTGCAGGAATTATCTCTGCCCCACCGTAGTAAAAATGTAGAACGGAAGGAACAGTTCGTATGATTCGATGATATTCCATTGGTTTGTCGTTTTGATTGGCATGGATCACCAGCGCGTAATAGATAATGCATGAATGAAAGAATGTACCGGTTCTATTTTCAGGTTGTAATCATAGATACCTACCCCTCCCATCCCCATCATTTCTTCAATGAAAGGTCCGCCATTGTGTTGCTAAGCCGCGTCACAGCTCTGTAAATTTTGTAAAACTGCTCTACCCAAAAAGAGTTCGTTTGCGTTTGTCTTCTTATAATACCGTACTGATGTTATTCATGACATAATTGAAATATATAATGGCATGGTTGACATAACTGCTTAGTTAGAAACTAAATAATGTTTCGCGTAATACACCGCGCGCATAATAATGTAACAGCTCATTACATTTTTGTTGCCTCTGGGTGACATTAGATTTGGAGCTGTTTGTAAAAAGCGGAAAACGGATCGAGTCTTGGTGAATGGGTTAAGCAGTCTTTAGAGATTTACACCACCATTCTGACGGCCTCTTTCAGCAGCCCGACGTCGACGATAAGATCTTGGGTAAAGTACTGGACGACATCGATAGCCAAGCACATTTCGTGGAGAATCGGACTACCGTATCCAGCGCTTTCTTACCTGACGCCCATCCAGCGAGTGACATTGGGTCACCATCCGTTAAACCAGAAGTTGTTATTCATAAACAAATTGTTTATGTATCTACTTCTCAACTTCTAAATGCCGCTAAAGGAGACCATATGTTAATGTATCCACCGCCACGTCCTATTCAGTATATCTAGAGTTTCTGCCTGGTCGAACACTCCCATCTACACAGCTACACCGAAAATATCTTTGAAGATAAAACCAGTGAGTTTTACTTGTATCTCGCTTCCGGGTATGTTTTACGAAATAAGGAAACAGAGAAACTGCATTTACTACCCGGGTGCTAATTTCCGAGTCTTCGTCCGAGTCAAATCATTCACGTGTCTCGTTAGAATCAGCTGTGATCCAGGTCGATACATGGAATTCATTGCCATCGGCTGGTAATCAGATAACAAGAATTGTTTACGGACGGACTGACCGCTGGACGGACGGACGGACGACGGACCACGGACGAACGCTTGACTGTTTGACCAGGGCCGCTGCAAATTAGACCATTGTAATCGCGATGACTGCTAGAAGCCGAAATGTTTCCGGTCTCCTTGAGATATTAAAGTAACTACCATGTTGATGTCAGGTTTATAATGCTTTGATTGGAGCCCTCGCGCGTGCGGCGCTTCGACAAATAGTCAAGGGCTATTTCTCGGAGCTAAGCATTGAGCAGCATTTTACTTTCGAAGGTCGATCTTTCGTGTAAATGATCACGACTGAAACCATGCTTTTTAATATAGGAGAATCTTTCATGACACGTCAAACTAATGAACATCTTTAACTTTTGTAGCGGCCAGAGGCGATTTTGTATCTTGGTATAAACTATGTGTGACACAATACCTACTCTTTTTACAGCAGCTTGTCGTGAGTGCTTTGATAATTCAATCAGTATAATAAGTTCACGAATGAATCAGTCAATTTGTGACGTCTCTAACAATGGAACTCATTGGTATTGTGCCAAATTCTTGACGCGAGTCTGTGAAGTATATTATCCGTAGATAATTTTTAGTAAATTATTCAATAAAATGTGCAAAGCTTTCAACTTACGAAGATGAATAGTATAGAATTACTATTCAGTCATTAAATATATTAAATGATATATGTTCGCTGCATGTTGATCAGAGTACTGCAAAATCTAGCGCATGTCCTGAGAACCCTTCAGCCTTCGGGTATTGGAATAGGTTCCGGTTATGGACATTCATCTCCTGATTACCCCTGTCGGAGTTAACCCTACATGGCCGGGGTGGCCCCCCCCCCCCCCTACCAAACTTTCTGCTCTATCTTCGGAACGACAAAAAAGGAAGAGCTGAATCTCGGTGAATTTATAGTTCGTCATATTGGGGTTCATTTTGATCCTTTTTGCATAACCTTCCGAGGAGAGGATCATGGGTAAATTCAAAATGGCGACCACGTGGTGTACCAGAAAAGTGATGTTTTCGTCAGATTTCTGCCTTTTCGCAATGAAAAGTGGGCAGAAACTATTTTATTTCACATCACATTAATATTTACTAATTCATCATGCAGTTTTTGCGGAGAAATGGCATAAATAAACTAGGCCCATAGGCATATAAAGAAAGGTGGTTCAGGAGATAAACGCTGTTGCTTGATTGAGGGTTGGGACAGATACCGTCCATCGCAAGTGAACTTTTTGCATAATCTAGATTTTATTGCCTTTACTTCCATTTGTAAATTAGTATTTTGTAATTTATGGCTCACAGGAAAAATAGTTTTTAACTGATTGTGATACCTGAGTATCATTTTCAGAGACTCGATTGACTGGCTGCAATAGTGGAGATAGTGAAACTCAAACGAATAGCTGCTTCAGGAGTAGCAGATTTCTTTCCCAGAGTTTCAATTCAAAACAGTATCCATTTGTTTGAAAAAGCCCCCCCCCCAAAAAAAACACACCTGGCCATAATACCAAGCTGATCCGTACGTAGTGGTACTACTATTATACATACACCAAGTACTGGCACTGAATGAAAGTATTACAACAAAAGTGGCAAGACATCCATCTCAGAATATTTCAGTTCTCAGATATGTCGGATAGTATTATTTCTAAGTGTAACTTCATATAATTCATTAATTTCTCTACATACATGCACATATATTCCTAACACCAGTCCATGTGATGACCTAGTTTTAGCTTGACCTCTTCATTCATCAGAAACTAGACCCAGCATAGATACATGTACAGCCCCTAGAGCTATGGTAGGGCAGCTCTTTACACATGTACATGTTGTATCCTGACCCGTATTTCTCTGAGCTGAGGTCAATCTTTGGAAGAGTGACCATAGGAGGCTTCTATACTGTAGTGCGTATTAATCTGATATCTTGAAGAAAGACAATTAACAGAGTATTATTTAATAGAGGTAAGGGATCAGGTACATGCTAAGTGAATATATATATAGGCCTATACAAAGCCTGTCAACCACGGAAGGATAACTATTTTGGTCTGAGAAAGAATAAACAATTTGGAACTATTTTTATACGTGTACTTCGGACAACCCTAAAATCATAAATTTTCTAGATCCCATAATAAAGGTGAGACAACTTACCTTTCTAAAAATTCTGGGAATCTGACCGAAAAATCGACCAAAAAATGCCTACCTTCAAAATGATGTCACTGTGACGTCATCAAAGTGGCCATCTTGGATTTTTTAAAAATATTTTCTGGTAGAGCTTGACCCAAGGGTATAACGTGGTAAATTTCAGCCCCCTAGCTCAAAGATTAAGAAAAATAGTTAGGGGGGGGAGAGGCATTTCGTCCCTCCCCCAAGGCCTGGACAGTTCCGAAAAAGCCCAGGCCAGATAGGGTTAAGGTATATCACGACTCGTTATTCAGTGGGTTGCAGTATAGCTTGTATAACAGATTATCAGTTTCATCACCTCTCCTGACCAGAGAGTGACTAAAAAATCCATGGACAAGACCCCAAATTTCACCAACCGGTAGCACTTTTGGTGTCAAATTCTAGAAAAGTTGTTTTTAAAGGTATATGTCTGTATAATTTATCCATATGTGATAACCGTTGCAAGTCGGTAGCTTAAGTGTAGCATCACCATGAACACCCACTTTATTGACCCTATCCCTTCTCCCTGTTTCGAACTCAAAACTTGGGGAGAGGGGTATGGTTCTTTATATTTGATATTTTGTCGCTGGAGAGCTGAAACGCCTGTCACTTTTGAATTAACAGAACTTGATATAATATTTGATGAAGTCATATTGACTTAATAACTTGGTGCAACATTTATTGTCGACTTGTTTTTATCTATTTTTCATTTTGTTTTTTTCCAATTTTGGTGGTACCATCTGACGTACCGGTATCAAATTTGGTTAATGTTCTTTCAAAAGGTATTTGTATGTAGATGTTAACCATCTGCTATAACAGTTTCAGATCGGTATCGGTAGCTTAGTACTACAAAGGACCCCTGGCACCATTATACGAATCCATCCCTTTTGAAATGCATGCGATCGTTCAACCTCCTGACAGGGATAATAAACGATGAACACCGTGGGCAGTTCGAAGGTGGTCAACCGTGGGACAGTAGGATGACGTCAGCGCCTCACCAGTCCCGATTTATGCCACGCAAGCTTGTCCGACTCTAAGTTCGGCCAGTCTAACACGATTATTTGATGTATAAACTCTCTGTAGAATGTGTATGTGTGGCTTTCTAGAAAGGAATCTCATGAGGAAAGCCCAAGCCGCTATAAAATGAATATAGACATAAATAGATTCGTTCTTTTTAACCCGGCTTTTGCACTATAGCTAATGCCGGCTTCGGCCGCAAGGTGGCGCTGGCACCCACTGCACTCCGGTCTGTTCCGATTAGGCTGTCTGCTAAACTAAACATGTGCAGGAGGGAATGTGGGTATTGTATTTCGCCTCGTTTCGTCAGATTTTCTCACTGATGGAGACGTATTTGGTAATTTAGATAAGTATAGTCATCAAGTTTTAATAAGAGCCGCTTTGTCAACAAATTGGGCAATCAAAGGTCATCGTTGTCGTTATAGAACATGGTGGGTGACCGGCAAGTAGTAGAGAGCGGACGGGAAACATCTCGTTTTCCAGGGAAATAACTCTAATTTGTGGAGGTCACGTGGAGGGGGCGCCACCAGGCCAAGAGACCAAAAACTACCTCCAACACAGTAGAGTTCCAATCTAGGGCGAGGTAACTCAGAGTCACTATAGTTCCGGCAAAGGGCCCCTGTATTCTTCCGCGGTGATGCGGTCTGGCGGTGATGCGGTCGCGGGAAAAAGCTTCCGCGGAGAAAAAGTAGTCCCCAGGCTTCAAATACGCTGCATGGTCCGATTGGGTCGAGTGAGGTATCAAAGTGGAGCATTCATGAAGGGGCATCCAGTCATGGGTGGGTGCATGTAAAATTAGGATTTTTCCCCGAAACTATAAAAAGCAGAACACGGACTTTACCCTTAAAATAGGGGAAAACACCTATCAACCCTAGCCAAAAGAGCTAATATCGGTCCCCGGGCTTATTGGGACCTGCCTATCAAGTCAATGGGGTGGGTGCATGTGAAATTAGGATTTTTTCCCGAAAATATCAAAAGCGGAACACGGACTTTACCCCTAAAATAGGAGAAACCCCCTATCAACCCTAGCCAAAAGGGCTAATATCGGTCCCCGTGCTTATTGCGACCTGCCTATCAAGTCAATGGGGTGGGTGCATGTAAAATTAGAATTTTCCCTCGAAAATATAAAAAGCGGAACGCGGACTTTATCCCTAAAATAGGGGAAAACCCCTATCAACCCTAGCCAAAAGGGCTAATATCGGTCCCCGGGCTTATCGGGGCCTGCCTATCAAGTCAATGGGGTGGGTACATGTAACATTAGGATTTTCCCCCGAAAATATAAAAAGCGGAACACGGACTTCACCCCTAAAATAGGGGAAAACTCCTATCACTCTAGCCAAAAGGGCTAATATCGGTCCCGGGCTTATCGGGGCCTGCCTATCAAGTCAATGGGGTGTGTGCATGTAAAATTAGGATTTTTTTCCGAAAATATAAAAGGCGGAACACGGACTTTACCCCTAAAATAGGGGAAAACCCCTATCACCTCTAGCCAAACGGGCTAATATCGGTCCCCGGGCTTATCGGGGCCTGCATATCAAGTCAATAGGGTGAGTGCATGTAAAATTGGGGTTTTTTTCCGAAAATGTAAAAAGCGGAACTCGGACTTTACCTCTACAATAGGGGTCTGTATTATACAATATAACGGAAAATGCCTGTATAGGGTATGGGGATGGTCATTTTTTTCGTGGGCTTTACTATGGGTTGTGGGATCTCGTTTTTCTCGTCTCATCAAGAAAAACACGATGGGAGGGGTCTCGGAGCGAAGCGGTGAAATTTTTGAAAAAAGTCACCGAGGTCTGTATATAGGCTCAGATAGCTCCATACTGGCTATGGGAGGGATAGATCCATCCTGGGAAATTCACACACGTTCATTGTGATATGGGTTGTTTTTCACGTCTCGTCATTTAGAACACGATGGGAAGGGTCTCGGAGCGCAACGGTGAAATTTTTGGAAAAGTTCCATTTAGCCCATATAGTCCAACCTGGGGAAATTCACACACGTTCTTTGTGATATGGGTTATTTGGATTTGTTTTTCACGTCTCGCCATTTAGAACACGATGGGAAGGGTTTCGAAGCGAAACGGTGAAATTTTTGGAAAAGTACCATATAGCCCATATAGCTCCATACTGGCTATATGGGAATATAGGTTCAACCTGGGAAATTCACACACGTTCATTGTGATATGGGTTGTTTGGATTTATTTTTCACGTCTCGTCATTTAGAACACGATGGGAAGGGTTTCGAAACGAAACGGTGAAATTTTTGGAAAAAGTTCACCGAGGCCTGGGTAAGCCCATAGGCCTATACTGCATGGCTATGGGGTATAGGCCCATACGGGGTGGACGTTTTGGGGACTAGGTGAACCCCTAATGATCCTATGGTGTCGTATGAGGTCTTATTTTCAAGCTCTCGTGGAGGAGCATCCGATATTTTCAATATTCTGCGCATGCGCAGTCTGGCCCGTAGTATAGAAAGCAGGCATTTTGGGGGATATGTGGGTGTGTGTTTGGGGTAGAGATGGACCGCTATGGGTCCTAATGGGTCGTGGAAGGTGTTAAAGTGAAGCTTGTGTGGGGTAGGGTCAGAATGGCGTGTTTTAAATGCAAGTCGCGTCAATCTGCGCATGCGCAGTTGGTTGTAGTAAGTAAAGTGGCCATTTTGGGGCAGTGCGGGAAGGTATTTGGTGTAGAGATGGACCATCCTTGGTCCGAATGCGTCCTGGGATGTGTCATTTTGTAGCTCTCGGGGTGTAGACCCCGATTTGAGGGATGTTCACGTCATCTGTGACGTCATTGTTGACGTCATCAGTACGAGTAGTAGCCAAAGTGAACATTTTGGGGCAGGGAAGGAAGGTATTTGGGATAGAGATAGACCATCCTTGGTCCGAATGCGTCCTGTGGGTTGTCATCTTGTAGCCTACGGGTTGTACAGCCCCATTTGAGGGATGTTCCCATTATCTGTGACGTCATCGGTGACGTCATCAGTACGAGTAGTAGCGAAAGTGGCCATTTTAGGAAAGTGCAGGAAGGTATTTGGTGTAGAGATGGACCCTCCTTGGTCCGAATGTGTCGTGTGGGGTGTCATTTTGTAGCTCTAGGGGTGTAGACCCCGATTTTAAGGGATGTTCACAGCATCTGTGACGTCATTGGTGACGTCATCAATACGAGTAGTAGCGAAAGTGGGCGTTTTGGGGCAGTGAAGGAGGGTATTTGGTGTAGAGATGGACCATCCATATCTGTTATGCGTATTATACAGTATCTGTCCTGTATTATACCAATCTGTGCTGTATTATACTATATCTGTCCTGTATTGTACCATATATGTCCTGTATTATACCAAATCTGTGCTGTATTATACAATATTTGCCCTCTATTATACCATATCTGTGCTGTATTATACCATATCTGTCCTGAATTACACCATATCTATGCTGTATTATGCAATATCTGTGCTGTATTATGCAATATCTGTCCCGTGTTATACAATATCTGTCCTGTATTATAGCAAATGTGTCCTGTATTGTACCATATTTGTCCTGTATTATACAATATATGTTCTGTATTATACCAAATCTGTGCTGTATCATACAGTATCTGTCCTGTATTATACCAAATCTGTGCTGTATTATAGCATATGTTTCCTGTATTGTACCATATATGTCCTGTATTATACATTATATGTTCTGTATTATACACTCGTATAGCGGTTGTCGTGAATAACAACAACTTCAGCAATGTTTATATAGTTTATTATCCCCAATGTTACATCATACCCAGGCTGGGGGAGCCGCCCTGGGCATGATTAGTATGTTCACAGCAAAACAAATTGAAATATCAAACACCATGTTTTATTATTTAACGCACCGTCACATTAGGTACAAGTGTTTACTGAGCTCAATTCAACGATCAGCATGTAGACATAGAGAGTATTTGCGGCATGTTATGGTATTCACCAGTGCACGGGTGACGCATTCAACCGATGGCGGTGGTCGGTCAGCTTGGTAAGGAAAAACGTGACATTGGTTACCCTCTCTACCGCCCATTGTGTGTTGGGGCGTTGACGATGTGCCCATCTCAAGGCATCCACGGTGTCCAGTATCTCCAGCATCGTCTCTAGTGACCTTCGGTTAATGATGGTGAACGGCTGGTCAGACACATAGATATTATTGCCGGGATAATAATACCGTAACTGGTCCGTCTTTTTTGTGACGTAAGATGTACCCAAAAGCGACATTCAATTTGAAGGCCGTAGTTTGATCTTTGAAGATGGCTTCCACGTAGCTGCGTAGACGGGTGAGGTTGGTCAGTGGGAAATTGTAAATATCTTGAATAGGGCCATGAGGGTGGAAACAGTGCCCTGTCATGGACCAATGGCGCCCATCGATGTCACTCACTGGACGGTTGTCCTGTAAGAGATCGCTCAGAAAATGTTTGATGTTGTCAGGCGTATGACTCGAAACCGTAACGCTGGGGTCCGGCTGGATATCCAGGCTCTTCTGAACTGTGGGTATAGGCGGGCTCTCCTTCATCGCATCACCAGCGGCGTTCATCTCCCCGGGCTTATCTTCACTGGGTCTGACCTTCCGTGGCTCCTCGTCGGTAGGAAGTTGTCGCTCATGCCATGGTACCGGGGCATGAATCAAACGTTGGTGTCGCAGCAACTGACTGGTCAGTTTGAAAAGCCGACCACAAACCTCGCATGGACGCCTGGGTGGCCCATTAATTGAACGTTCATGGCGCAGTAAAGCATCTTCCCGATTAAATGACCGTGCGCAGGTTATACAAGTATACAGTCCGTCGTTGTGGACGGCCGTGTCGTGGCGACGTAAATTGTCTAGACGAGTAAACAGCTGCTGGCAAGTTGTGCAAGTGAACATTGCGCGTGTGTGTGTGTGTGTGTGTGTGTGCGTGTGTGTGTGTGGGCAGTGGATTTTGCATCCGGGATCTTCTCAACATCCGGGTTTCCAAGTGGGGTTTTCCCGTCGTTCCTCCGTCTTCCATCCGGGTACTGTGGTTTTCCATCCGGGTCCTCAGCTTGCATCCAGGTTTTTCATGAGCCACATTGCGTACGTGTGTGTGTTTGTGTTTGAGTCCAATCGTGCACCATGTCGAATTACGTTCTCTCCGAAAACTTATCGCATCAATATGCTCAGATCCATTCAATATAAACGCAACCACGAGACATCAACACCAACAGGCACATTGCGTGATACACGTTTTATTATCCTCACAGCACCACCACCACCACTACCACCACCACCACCACCACCTAGCGTTGCCGCCGTCAACGATCAGCGTATAGACATATAGAGTATGTATGGCATGTTATGGTATTCATCAGTGCATGGGTGAAGCATTCAGCCTATGGTGTAGTCGGTCAGCTTGGTGACGAAAAACGTGACATTGGTCATCCTCTCTACGACCCACTGGGTGTTGGGGCGTTGTTGTTGGGCCCATTCCAAGGTATCCACGGTGTCCAGCATCGTCTCTAGCGACGTCTTATCCGTGATGGAAAAGGGTTGGTCAAATACCCGGATGCTACTGCTCGGGTAAAAGTATCGGACTTGATCTGCCTCCTTATGCTGTAGCACATAACCAAACGCCAGATTCAACTTGAAGGTCGTACTTTGATCGTTGAAGATGGCTTCCACGTAGCTGCGTAGATGGGCGAGGTCGGTCAGTCGGAAATTGTAGATATCGTGAATAGGGCAATGACGGTGGAAGCAGTGCCGGATCATGGGCCAATGGCGCCGATAGATGTCACTCACAGATCGCTAGGAACATTTATGGGTTCGTCCACGAAGTGTACTTTGCCCTCCACGTCGTATAAAATCTGGGCCAAGGTCTTGTCGTCAGAATTTGACTGTTGACTTAGGGCGACATCATGATCGGCCCTCGTGCGATGGGTGGGAGTTCCCCCTGTCTCTATATTGGTGCCTCCGGGCTCTTCTACCTGCAAACGTGGCTGCGGAACACGGTGTCGTGTGCGTTGGTGTCGCAGCAACTGACTGGTCAGCTTGAAAAGCCGACCACATTCTTCGCATGGACGCTTGGGTACTTCATGGCGTGCACGTGTGTGGCGCTGTAAACGCGTGTGGCGCTGATCAGGGCGCTGAAACGACAGTGTACATATAGTACAGCTATACCGGGCGATTCCTTCGTGCTTGGTAGCCTCATGGCGGCGCAAGTCGTGCAGACGAGTGAATGATTTCGAGCACGTAGTACAAGTGAACATCTTGGTGGCTGACAGAGTGTCTGATGAAACGGCCAGGCCGCTTCCCTTTTGTAGCACACTAGCTGGTATCATGTTCGGGCACCTCCGTGTCTCTTCGGTGATCTCCTTGACATCTTCGGTGACCTCCGTGTCTCTTCGGGCACCTCCGTGACATCTTCGGTGACCTCCGTGACATCTTCGGGCACCTCCGTGTCTCTTCGGCCACCTTCGTGTCTTTTCGGGAAGTGACCGAAGGGAATCGGAAGTGAACGACATTGTGGGAAAAACCCCACATGACAACGAACGTGTGTGAATTTCCCAGGTTGAACCTATACCGGCGCGCTGCGGTCAAAGGTCAGTTCCGGTCACGTGAACGGAAGCGGAAGTGACATCACAGAGGTCATATGCAAATGTCACTTTCGAGCTCTGAGCTCCACACGCGTTGAGCTCCAAGAGATCCGATCCAAGAGCTCTGCCACACGGGAGCTTCTACCACCACCACCACCACCACCACCACCGGGCGAGGTCCGCCATCTTCAGTCCGTGCCTTTTTGGTGACGGAGTGTGAACATGATAGCACATGTACTGACCTGTCTGTGGGGTTTTTCCCACAATGTCGTTCACTTCCGAGTCCCGTCGGTCACTTCCCGAAAAGACACGGAGGTGGCCGAAGAGACACGGAGGTGCCCGAAGATGTCACGGAGGTGACCGAAGATGTCACGGAGGTGCCCGAAGAGACACGGAGGTCACCGAAGATGACACGGAGGTGTCCGAACATGATACCAGCTAGCGTGCTATAAAAGGGAAGCGGCCTGGCCGTTTCATCAGACACTCTGTCAACCACCAAGATGTTCACTTGTACTACGTGCTCGAAATCATTCACTCGTCTGCACGACTTGCGCCGCCATGAGGCTACCAAGCACGAAGGAACCGCCCGGTATAACTGTACGATATGTACACTGTCGTTTCAGCGCCCGGATCATTTACAGCGCCACACACGTGCACGCCATGAAGTACCCAAGCGTCCATGCGAAGAATGTGGTCGGCTTTTCAAACTGACCAGTCAGTTGCTGCGACACCAACGCACACGACACCCTGTTCCGCAGCCACGTTTGCAGGTAGAAGAGCCCGGGGGCACCAATATTGAGACAGGGTGAACTCCCACGCATCGCACGAGGGCCGATCATGCTGGAGAAACTGGACACCGTGGATCCCTTGGAATGGGCCCAACAACAGCCCCCCAACACCCAGTGGGTCGTAGAGAGGATGACCAATGTCACGTTTTTCGTCACCAAGCTGACCGACTACACCATAGGCTGAATGCTTCACCCATGCACTGATGAATACCATGACATGCCATACATACTCTATATGGCTATACGCTGATCGTTGGAGGTGGTGGTAGTGGTGGTGGTTGTGTTTATATTGAATGGATCTTAGCATATTGATGCGATGAAAGGAAGTTTTCGGAGAGAACGTAATTCGACATGGTGCACGATTGGACTCAAACACAAACACACACACGCACGCAATGTGGCTCATGAAAAACCTGGATGCAAGCTGAGGACCCGGATGTAAAACCACAGTAACCGGATGGAAGACGGAGGAACGACGGAAAAACCCCACTTGGAAACCCGGATGTTGACAAGATCCCGGATGTAAAATCCACTGCCCACACACACACACACACACAGACACACACACACACACACACACACACACACACACGCGCGCGCGCAATGCGGCTCAGTTGTAAACCAGTACATCTCGGTCCTCGACTTGGGGTAGTTGAACTGAGTGTGCTAAAAATAGATCACCAGCTAGCGTGCTATAAAAGGAAAGCGGCCTGACCGTATCATCAGACACTCTGTCAACCACCAAGATGTTCTCTTGCACAACTTGCCGGAAGCTGTTTACTCGTCTAGACAATTTACGTCGCCACGACACGGCCGTCCACAACGACGGACTGTATACTTGTATAACCTGCGCACGGTTATTTAATCGGGAAGATGCTTTACTGCGCCATGAACGTTCAATTCAAGGGCCACGCAAGCGTCCATGCGAGGGTTGTGGTCGGCTTTTCAAACTGACCAGTCAGTTGCTGTTATTTAATTTGTTATTTAATTGGTGATATCATTTCAATATAACTGTTCTCATTCACCCCAAAATGATGATTAACACGCCCAGAGATTGACTGGAGTGTCGAGGTGCACATCCCAGGTCATAGAAAGAATTAAGGGCCTCAGCTCCTCAGACGGCTTGTCTGACGACCAACTGGGGCAGCCGTGGCGTTTCGGAGTATAAAAAAGGGATAGGACCCCAATTCGTGGCGTTCCGGGTGTGAATAGCAATAGGGCCCAAACGTCGTGATGTTTGAAACATTGTTCAAAGCGACTTTAAATCATATTCACTTACTCACTCACTCACTCATTCGACCTCAGTTTAAAGATTTAAAAGATATGGTACGCAAATATGTTACTGTGGCGAGATACAATGATGTGATTATCTAAGATTTTATAATAGCGTATGATTAAATTGTATAGTGTGAATAGTATATAAAAGCCAAATTCATTAGTATTGAGGGTGATGACGTCGTTGACGGCACGGATGACATCAATTCCGGTCACGTGACTTCCGTTGCGGGATACTTCCGGGTCAAAGGTCCCAATCGGTCAAAGGTCTCTTCCGGGGTCGAAGGTCACATCCAGGTCACAGGTCCTCCGGTGTCAATCTGCACATGCACAGTCTGGGAATAGTAGAACAAAGGCATTTGAGTGGATGGTTTGGGGTCGAGATCGTGTTAGGTATCAGTTTGAAGCACCTGTGGAGTAGAGTCCGGCTGGACTGGTACGTGGTGGAAATGTGCAAACAGAGAATAGTGGGAAAAAGGCAGTTCAGTGAACGTTTTCGAGTCGAGGTGGACCATCCGTGATCCAAATGGATCATGTGGGTTGTCCTATTGGAGTACTCGTGAAGTAACGTCGGACTGGGGGGTTTGTGGTGGAAGTAAGGCAATGGCGCACATGCACAGTCAGAATTGTGGGGAAAGGGCATTTCAATGGAAGTTTGGGGCTGAGATGGACCATCCGTGGTCCAAATGGACCGCGTGAGGTACAGGGGTAAAAGCGTTCGGTGTCTGGTATTTTCACGTATAATATCATTCTATTAGCGTTTGGAACGCGTTTTAATAGCGTACTTAACGCCTTTTTGTATTCGTTTCGCTATTAACGCGTTTATACCTCGCAAACGCGCTTGATCATCGGTATGTTTATTTATCTTTCGTTTCGTTTTGCTTGAAACTCGTTTCACGAACGCGTTTCATTTTGGAAACCCGTTTGAAACGCGTTTTGGAGACGCGTTCGGAACGCGTTTCATTGTTGTTGTTGTTGTTGTTGTTGTTGTTGTTGTTGGAGTCAAGGTAAAACGAAACGCTCTTTCGGCTTGGTAAACGAAAAGATTTAAGATTAGCGCAATATATAAACGAAACGATGTCGAATATTCCCATCAAATCGCTAAGTTAAAAAAGCGTCCAGTTAGCTAGCGTTTAGAAATACCGGTAGTTTCGTTTGCGTTCATGTTTCATTAGTTTACGGCGCAAAATAAACAAAAAAGAAAATTTCCGGCACAGAACGTTTTTACACTGTAAATTAAAGGCTACGCTAATAGCGGCTGGGCGAAGCCCCAACACGAGAGCTTCTTGGCCTGGTTTGCAAAATAAAAACACAGATTTGCGCGAGGTGAACGAAAACAGAAACACGTGCGAAACGCGTTTATAAAATGCGTTTCAAAACGTGATTTGATCAGAGCAAACGCGTTTGACGAGAGAAATGAGTTTTGATAAAAGAAAAATTAAGCGATATTGAAAGCGTTTCATTTCCTATAATCGTTCAGAACGCGTTTGGAACGCGTTTACATTTAGTTCGTTTCGCGTATCGTTAGGTCAAACTAAACGAAAATAAACGGACACGGAACGCTTTACCCCTGTATAATATTGAAGCGCTCGTTGGGGAGCGTCAGACTGGAGTGTTGTGTAATGCAAATTATATCAATCTGCGCATGCGCAGTCGGAAAATTGTGGAGAAAGGGCCTTTGAATGGACGTTTTGGGGTAAGGATATTCATTTTTCTTGTGGATTTTACTATGAGGTGTGGGTACTTGTTTTCTCTGTTTCAAGCTGTAGAGTACGGTGGAGGGATCTCGTAGTCATTGGTTGAATTTCGCCGGAAAGTTATTATGCGCATGCACAGTGTGCAGACAGGTCTGGGGTGGACGGTTTGGGCTAGAGGTGGACCATCCTTGGTCCGAATGGGTCGTGTGAGGTGTCCTATTGAAGAGCTCGTGTGTGGGGTAGATCCTGACTAGGGGTGAAACGTGCATGTGCATTAGAGGAGTAGTAGAGAAATAGGAATTCCCGAGGTGCACATCTGCACGTTAGAAGAGATGGGGCCATGTCCGATCTGGCTACCTGGTAGTGTGTGCGTGTTTGTGTGTGGAGGTGTGTGTGTGGAGGTGATGTGGTGGTGGTACTGGTAGTGTCAGTGATGGCGCTGCTGAGCGCTTGTCTTAAGGCAGTGAGGCCCTAACGCCCTAATGTCTTCTTTACCAGTCATATAATGTTTCATTTCATGATGCTTACATTTGGGAGAAAGACAGATCAACACCCTCACAGTTTTCATATAGTTTATTATCACCTCCATCACATCTTACCCACGCTGGGGAGCCGCGGTGTGTATGTTTACAAATCAATTATGCTCTTGTCCAATCAGAAACCGCCATTGATGTTGCATCCGTCATATCCGTTCTTGTGCGTTAGATGTATTCTCCACTGCTCCTTTCCAATCAGACATATTTGGTGCGACGTCAGCCTTCGACCATGTTCGCTCTTCTCCGTTAGACCTATCCCTAATCGTGGTCGGGCAGGCCGGGATACTGTAACGGCCACATGTCCTGAAACAGCTGTTTGCGCATTTTGATCGCATTTCGCAGGGCCTCTGTGGGTGGAATTCCCATATCCTCTTCCATGTGACACTTGGTCTTCATGATGGACCTGTGCGTGGGGTCGCCTTTCATTTCAAGCGGCAGCAGACTATACTGTCCATAGATCGCAATGGCTAAATTTGTGATGCAGGGGCGCATCTGGATGTGAGCTTGTTGCAAGTTATCCTGTCCGACATCTTCGATCACCGTAGCGTCGGTATTAATAGCTGCTGTCACAAAGACCCCAAAATGTGGGTTCTTTCTCACTCAGGCTTTCCTGGGACGTAGCGTGACTATTTGAGGTAAAGCTTTCCGTATTAGCAGATAGACTCTCAGCAGTCTCTGCATCGGTATCAGTCGGTGGACTCTCAGAATCAGGTGGCATCTCAGCATCAGCATTGGCTTCTTGCGCCTCGGTGTATTCATACTCATGTATATTCTGCTGGTGTCGTATCATATCGTAGTGTCTGATGAACGTGCGTTCGCTCTCAGAACACGTTTAACCCATGTGACGGTTGAACGTCGAATGTGCACGTCTTTGGCATACGCTTGCTTTTGTTGACGTAACACACCGACGTCTAGCTTAACGCTTCAATGCCCTGGTGAAATAGCTCAGAAGCTCTGATTGGTCTGAATATTCCATGGAATTGACACTAATTCGTCGAAATGCAGTCATGCCGTCAACGCCCGTCGATACGCCTTAACGTCCTATCTTAACGCCTCAACACCCGAATCAACGGGGGTCTGGGTCACTGGCAAGCCGTGATAGGATTCTTTCATGCTGCATGTTCTCGTATAGGTCAGTACTGCTCCGACGCTAAAATTTGCACATTTGTTCAAGCGCTGAGCACGAGGTAAAGCCTATAGGAGTCGTTGTATACAGGCACAGTCCTCTTCTACCCGGCACCAGGTATCAATACAATCGTGGATCTCCTTTCTGTGGTCGTACGGGTTAAGTGTTGTCACGTAATCGATGACCTAGTCTGTTATACCAAGGTACCATACAAACTGCCGCCAAGACCACTCAATAGATTGCAATAAAGTCCCGTTTCTCGGGCGAGTGTATCAACACTGAAAACTGCAATGTCTGGATCTACACGGCGTGTGGTGTAAGAAGTGGAATTCCTGTAGGGCTGTCTGTAGTTTCCTTCAAATCCAGTGAAGGTGGGTATATATCCTTCACTGCGTCATTTATATAGCGATTATCTACAGCGAGAAGATCGTCTATATAGCGTTTGATGAACGAGACGGAACGAGCTTTGAATGGATCGGTTTTTGAAAGCGCCTGCATATAGTCATGTTCATAAAAGAACAGATATAGGTCAGCCAACAGGGGTGCACAATTAGTACCCATTGGAATACCTATATGCTGCTAATATATTGTGTTGCCAAATTTCACATAGATATTTTTAATGAGAAATTCAAGCAACTCTATAAACAAAGAAACATCCCATGAATGATATCTCTTGTATGTAGTAGAGTTAAAGAATGCTTTATGGCTTCCGACATTAATATATCTACGATCAGTTTTCTTGAACACAGATACTATTAACGAACTTAGACTTAGAGAGATTGTAGTATAGAGAGTCGAGAAATCCCATGTGGATACATGTCTGTACGGTATGTGACCTTTAGCATCAAGTTCTTCCGTAAGACATTTTGAGTTTTTCAATATCCACATACATTCAACGCCAGAGTTCTTAGAAATAGTGGCGCAATACCTTTCCTAAAATGCTTATACCTCCCGAAGGGCCCTCGTCAATAGGGTTGAAAGAAGCTTGGTGGTGCAGCTTCTAGAATCAGCTTTGAATCTAGCTTTGTATGGTGATTTATGCATTTTGGGAGTCCAGTATAGTTTTGGCATGTCGTTATGATTGGTTGGAAGACAAATACCTCTCTCCCTGAGAAACTATTTGTGATTGTTAAATAAATCTTCCAGAGTAAATGCAGTTTGGGAGTAAGTAGGCGTATTTGATGAAGATATGTCTACACTCAATTCTTTAACCAGCACCTAGTAATAGTAGTATTTATTATATTGTCTGCTGGGACTATGAAGAATTTACTCTGGAGATTTGCTGGAACTTCTTGCGAATTGAGGTTTCTCAGTACTTGTTTTGCTTGGGGAAGAGTACTTCTGGCAATATGGCGGATTGTTCAAACGACCTTGCTCTTGGTGAGGTCCAGCCAATCGGCGAGTACTGTAGGTTCAACTTTTTCTCGCCTAGACCAATCAATAAGGTACTGTTCCAATGCAGACAGGACTATCTTCTGGTCGGCCGTTAGATTTATTCTTCTTGGCTCTCTTTATTTAGGTCCTTTCATCAGGAGTAATTTCAGATCCTTATCACTCACCACATCAAGGTCACCAGTCACAATGTGTTTGCATGATGTATAGATAAAGTTCGACAATTCACAATCATAACTATAGCCTCCTGACGTGTATAAGTTCCAGTCAAACTCCTTGACAGCATTGGAGTAATTGAATATTTTGGTGGCTATAGATTTAGTATACTTATATGAAATGCAAGGAGGTTCTGTGAACTTAAAGTAGTTTGGTACAGCGTTGCATACACTATATCTTGACATACTATACTGACTTTTGGTGGTATTATATTTTCTGAAGACGCAGATTGTTGTATATCTCTGGCTATTTGATCTATAGCTCTCAGAGGTAACGCATACAGAACTGTACATAAGCTATGTATACTGTTGGGTGTGTTAGTTAAACCCACTAAGTAATTTAAAGTGATATGATCGTGAATCATCGAACTATTAAACTTTCGCCAACCATGGCTGCGATGTCTCCGTTGATGGGGTTTAAATAGTTGGGTAATGTTGGATATATTTGAACGGTGGTTTGTAACATTGCCGAACCCACCGACATTATCATTTAAACCAAACGGAAACACTGACCCAAGTTCTAGAATCCAGAATAATTCCCGCTCTCGGATTTTTCTCTCAAATCCAAAGGGGGAATCCTTAGTAGATGGATAGACGACGTCTATGATCTGAATACTAAAGTTATCCCAGTCATGGTCGGGTCCAGAAAAATGTTTACCTATAAGCAATTGCTTTTTCCTAACGGATTTGCTGTGACCGTTCACCCTAAGATGGAGTCTTTGGATGGCCTTGCCAACATACTGTTGACCACACTTCTTACAGGAAACTAAATAAATACAGTTTGTAGAAGAACAACTAAGATCAACACACGAGTTAACAGAATATGAGTTACCAGTTAACCCGGAACTAAATGAAGCGGAAGTATTAAAGAGTGGACACGTGAGACATCCACGATGTACATACTTAGAAATTTTGAAATTATT
The DNA here is from genome assembly GCA_036873755.1 of Hanleya hanleyi. NCBI lineage: Eukaryota > Metazoa > Mollusca > Polyplacophora > Lepidopleurida > Hanleyidae > Hanleya > Hanleya hanleyi. The sequence continues at coordinate 32,096 of JAVTVY010020604.1, forward strand.
ACATGTAGAATTCGGTGCTAAGCAATCATCAAGCGCAATATTACAAGGTTCCTCGGGTCTGTCTTAATATTATTTCTTTGTGTTGTATCCATTATGAGTGTTGGGTGTGCAGGGGCCCGGCCTCGGGGACAACTTGTCCACCAGCAGAATCCAGGCATACACAGGTTAAAATTACAAGCGTCTAGTCCGTCATTCATAATTCAGCCGTCGTCCATTAGAGAATATCCGCGTCCATAATCCAAAGGCCTATTCCATATTCCATATAACAGTATTAGCACCAAATTCAAAAAGACAATCATAGTATACATAAACACAGGCTTGTTTCCTGCAAGAGAGAGGCGGTCAACAGTTTTCCGGCAAGACATCATGATGTTCCAAAAATATCAAATCCGTATCGCTGATCAGTATTCTTAATCCATAATATTCGTTATGAAGTCGTCATCTAAAGAATGATGTATCTCAGTCACGCTTTGATTGTGACTGTTCATATGAGTACCATGAGGATCTTTAAGTACATGGGTTCATACGGCCCCTAGCCCCGGGTTAAGCGGAATTAGACACAAGTTACGAAACGTAGCGCCATAGATCTTGTACGCTACGTTCGTATGTTGCTATCAGCATGCGATATGTATCGACAAATTTGAGAAACTTTGAGTGGAGGCGCTTGGTGGAATAGCCCTGTTTTATAAGTTTCTGCAACAATGTATTGTGACGTTGATTAAGATCGTCACATTTAACACAGGATCTAGCAAATGCTACTAAGCGAGAGATGTATACGCCATATGCATGTCCCACTGGAATATTACTGTCCAGAAAGGGATAGTTCACGATGTCGAAATTGTAATCATCTCTTTTGTCATAATGTCGACGAGAGAGAATGCCCGCTTCATAGTGTTCTGCGTGCGAACGCACGTTCACCAGACACTACGATATGATGCGACTCCAGCAGAATATACATGGATATGAAGACAGCGAGGCGCAAGAAGCCAATGCAGATTCTGAGATTATATCAGCTGATGCTGAGAGTCCACCGAGTGATACCGATGCCGAGACTGCTGAGAGGTATCTGATGGCACGGTCAGCTTGATCTCAGACAGTCAGACTACGTACCAGGAAAGCCTGAGTGAGGAAGAACCCACCTATTGTGACAGCAGCTATTAATACCGACGTTTCGGTGATCGAAGATGTCTGACAGTATAACTTGCAACAAACTTACATCCAGATGCGCCCCTGCATCAGAAAAACAGCCATGACGATCTATGAAAAGTATAGCCTGTTTCCGCTTGAAATGAAAGGCGATCCCGCACATAGGTCCACAATGAAGATCAAGCGTCACATGGAAGAGGAAATGAGACTACCACCCACACAGGCCCTACAAAGGCGATGAAAATGCACATACGGCTGCTCCAGGGCATGTTGCGGTTACAGGATCCCGGCCTGCCCGAAGATGATTAGAAATACCTCTAGCGGTCAAGAGGGAATTTGGTCGATGGTTGAGGCAATACAAGCGTCTAGTGCGTCATTCAATATTCAGCCGACGTAATTTCCGCGTCCATAATCCAAAGACCTAATTTATATAACAACATTATCGCCAAATTAAAAGAATGAATCATAGTATACATATAACTAGGCTAGTTTCCTGCAAGAGAGAAGCGGTCAACAGTTTTCAGTGATGCCAGCAAGACATCATGATGTTCCAAAAATATTACATCCGTATCGTTTATCAGTATTCTTAATCCATTTGATTTTCATTGTAAAGTCGTTATCTAGGGTATGATGTGTTTTTTTCACGCTTTGTGTGTGACTGTTCATAGGAACACTATGCAGATCTTGAAATACAAGATACAAGGTTCATACGGCTCCTAGTCCCGGGTTAAGCGGAATTAGACACAAGTTACGAAACATACCGCCATGGATTTTGCACGCTACTGATCGGACAAGAGCATCCGAGAATAAATCTAACGGACAAGATAGAAATATGACAGATCCAACATAAAAGGACGGCTTTTGTTTGAAGAAAAGCGTAGTCAATTGTAAACATATCCAACGCGGTTTTCCCAGCGTGGATATGATGTGATGGAGGGGATAATAAACTAAGAACTTGTGAACATGTTGATCTTTCTTTCTCTCAACTGTCTGCATCATTGAGTTAAGACATTATGGGACTAGGTAAAGAAGATGGTAAGGCGTTAGGGCGTCACTACTTCAAGTTGAACGGTCAGCAACGCAACCACCGCCGCCACCACCACAACCGCCACTTGCACACACACACTTGCACACACGCCCACACACAGACACACACTAACAGGGAGCCAGATCGAACATGCGCACCACCACAGGAACTCCCTTTCTCTAATACTCTACTAGTGCACATGCACGTTTCATCCCTGATCGGGTTGTATCCCACGAGCGCTTTCAACTGACATCCCACACTGCCCATTAGGACCATGCAAGGACGGTTCACCTCGACATCAAAACGTCCAACGTAATGCCTTTTCTCTACTACTCCCCGACTGCGCATGCGCAGATTGACGATACTTCCACTACAAACCAGCCCAGTCTGACGCTATTCCACGAGCTCTTCAATAGGACATCTCACTTGACCCATTCGGGCCAAGGGTGGTCAACGTCTAGCCCAAAACGTCCAGCTCAGGCCTGCCTGCGCTCTAGGTATGCGCACGATAACTTTTCAGCGAAAGTCAACCAATGGCCACTAGACATCTCCCATCGTACTCGACAGCGGAAGACAGAGAAAACAAGTACCCACACCCCATAGTGAATTTCAAAAGAACAAAATGACCAACCCTACCCCAAAAAACGTCCTTTCAAATGCCCTTTTCCCACAGTTCCTTGGCTGCGCATGCGCAGATTGATAGAACTTTTACTGCACACCAGCCAAGTCCGACGGCACCCCACGAGCGCTTTAATATGCTACCTCACACGGCCCATTTGAACCACGGGTGGTCCACCTCGAACCCAAACATGTCCATTGAAATGCTCTTTTCCCACAATTCCCAGACTGCTCATGCGCGCCATAGCCTTACTTACACTACAAAATACCCCAGTCCGTCGTCACTCCATGAGTGCTTCAATAGGACGCCTCGCGTGACCCATTTGGACCACGGATGGTCCACCTCGACCGGAAAACGTTCACTGAAATGCCTTTTTTCTACATTTCGCAGTGTGCGCATGCATAGATGGACGGTCTTTCCATCGCACACTATTCCAGTCGGAATCTACTACACAAGCGTTTCAAACTGATACCTCACCTGCCCCATTCGGACCACGGATGGTCCACCTCGATCCCAAAACATCCACCCAAATGCCTTTTTCTACTATTCCCAGACTGCGCATGCGCAGATTGACATCTGAAGTCCCTAATCCGGATGTGAGTTTTCACCTCGGAAGTGACCTTTCAACGGAAGTAACCCGCGCCAGAAGTCACGTGACCGAAATTGACGTCATTCCTGAAGTCATGACCCTCATCCTCAATACTAATGAATTTAGCTTTTATATACTACTAGTGTAGAAAGTTTTAGGTGTAGGTTTAAAGAGAATATCTAGTAGACCATACCCCACCACCGCCAAAGTTTGGCTCAGAGCAATAGTGATCTCCGATTTCATAAAACGAGTTATATCCGAAGATTATGGGTAGCATCTACATACAACTACCACGGAATGTGCCACCTCATATGGCACCAACAAAAATAAAAAAATATTAATTTAAATTAGACATTAGGCCGGCAAAAAATGATGTTCCGCATGACGACGTCACATGACGTCATCAAATGATTATATTGAATTGTTTCTACTGATTTCAATAGATTCGGACTGAAATGCAGTGTGCGAAAAGTCTCAGCTCTCTAAGGATAATGAAAATATTCAATGAACGATAAACCACCCCTATATTTGGGTTCAGACCGGGCAAGGTTCAGAAAGCATTTACATTCTCACACGAATAACATCTACATACAAACACCTCTCCACTCCACATGAATCTGCCATTTAATGTGAAAAATAAAAAAATTAAAATGGAAAAAATCTACAATAACTGACTCATTGGGTTATTACGTCACTTGATCTCACCAAATTATTATATGACACAATGTTTTTTTTTTCAGTTGAGGAGCACCTGAGTGCAAAGTTCGGAAATTTTCAGATCTCTAGAGGGAGGCATAAGAAAAATATTTTAGATACCATACACCCCTCCCCCCCCCCCCAAACATAGATTCAGAATACGGAAAGTGATAGGGTCAAAATGTGTGGTATTCTACCCTTAAGCTACCGATGTGCAACGGTTATCACATATGGATAACATCCACAGACATATGAAAGGATATGAATAGGGACACCAATCATTAGTACATTTTTATCCATCACACCGGGATGATTTTGGAGTAAAATAGTGCTGGAATTAGCCCACCCCGTGATGACCAAATTCCAGAAATTCATGGAACTATATGGTCATTAGTGGGTCTACTTCTGAAGAATTCGTCACACAATCAATGCAGATATGTAATTTTCGTCAGCACTCATAACTGATATAATCTTTCCTAACCGGAGATAACAATTCTTAAATGGGATGTAGATTTCAGCCAAATTGCTCAGTTTTAATATTGTTCAAGCTATTGCAATCTTTTCTTATTATTACATCAAAAGAATGGGATTATTATCCTAGACTAGACTATTCTAGTCCCGTATATTGCTGGAAACTGGCACTGTTCTGCGGAATTGAATATCCTGAAGTACATGTGCAGTTTTCATTACATAACATTACGAATACTAGTAATTGATATTGCACAGTAAAGCCTGGTACACACAATCAAGATTGTCTTGTCCAATGTTCAGGTATGAAATGTGTATGTGTGAACGACTAACTATAATTTCCTACATATTCTCTGGTTGTTCATTTTCTTAGATCGAGTACGAGTAACAAGTTTCATTTGCTGGCATCACTCGGTAATACCCGTGTATAGGGGGGGCCTACTCGAGTATAGATTAATATCGCTGCCATTTGAAACCAGGCACTACTTTTCATGTGTCGTGTTACAATGAAAATTTGGGTCATTCTGATAAAATGGTATATGGGCTGCTTCTTGTGCTTGTTTAAATCCGCAGATTTGATATTCCAAAAGCTCTCCCGATATTGATCGGGTATCGGCACGGTTCTATCTCCCCACAATTTTACACAGTTCACGTGGGTGCAGAGGAGAGATCGACTTTGCAATGCGCATGCTCCGCTATGACGTGTACACACGAAAAATTATTTCTGGCTGAGATAGGTGTTAATGTTATTTTATGAGCTAGATGATTTTCGTACCAATTAAGACGAACATTGTAAAATTGTCATGAAAAACGTGGTCATGTGTACCAGGCTTAATGCAATCATACCTCACCCTTTACATGAACTTGTCTTGGTTCCAGTTCGTTCGTTGTTAATCAGTACATTACTTTGTTCATAAAGACCCGTATGCCCCAAAGCACTCCAGCGATGAACCTTGACATTTACATGCAGGAGAAAATGCAAGAATCAGCACTGTATAATGCCCCAAATGCACCAGCAATGAACATCGAAATTCACATGCTATATAAATGTTCGCTGTGTATTTCCCCAACTCACCTCGGCACACCGAAATGTACATGCTGTCACAAATACCATACGAAGGTGTGTATCATGCCCCAAAACACACTGACGAAAGGCTTAACGGCTGTTCCCTGTGTATCATGCCACAGACCACACATGCAATGTACGTCGAAAGTCACAGGCTGACAAAAGGCCACACAAATGTTCACTGTATATGATGCCCCCAAACAGCCAATGTACGTCGAAAGCTACACGCTGACGAAAGGCCATACGTGTGCTCACTGTGTACCATGCCACAGAACACCCATGCAATGTACCTCGAAAGTCAAATGCTGACAAAAAGCCATACGAATGTACATTATGTATGATGCCCCAAACACCCAATGTACGTCGAAAGTCACACGCTGACGAAAGGCCATACAAATGCTCACTGTGTTTCATGCCCCAAGCCACAGGATGCAATGTACGTCGAAAGTCACAGGCCGTCGAAAATCACACGCTGACGAAAGGCCATACGAATGTTCACTGTGTATCATGCCCTAGAACACTCACGCAATGTACGTCGAAAGTCACACGCTAACGAAAGATTATTCAAATGTTCGCTGTGTAGATGCCACAATCCAATCATCCCAGCAATGGGGGTTAAAATCTATATGGTAACGAAAGGCCACATAAATGTGCCGCGTGTATAATGTCTCAAATCACCCACGCAACTGACGTCAATTCTCACATATTAATAATTCATTTAGTAATGCTCCAAGCCACCCCAGCAATGACGAAATCCATTAAGGTTCAACGTCGCGTTCAGCAATATTTCAGCTATATAGCGACGATCAAACAAAATTCTAAGTATTCAAGTTAATAACTTAGTAATCCAACACATTAAAACATACACACATTAAAAATTATGTCACAAACCGATTTCTTTCGTATAACCTAAGATACAGTCTTCTTTATCTCGACTAGAAAGATCTTCTAAAGTATTTGCTCGATAAAAAAATCTCTTACGATCTTAAAATCTATACTTTCGATGAGAATATGTTTTACTATGAGATCTTCGTGGCAATACACCTTGAGACTGACTCATTTCGTTTAGCAAATGTTCGTGAGTTAATTGTGTATGGCCGATTCTACATGGCCTGTTTGATCATGTATTGATCGAAACGCTTCTGGCTGATCAAATGAGTATAGCCCACAGCTTTTTTTTAACTTTTGAAGTTTATTATTATTCACAGCATCCCATAAATATTGAAACAACTCACATAAGTACAGATAGAGGGTCTGAAATCGCTATACGAAGGCTCGTTATGTATGATTTAATCAACCCGGCAATGAACAAAATACACATGCTGACGTCTAGCCATCCAAATATTCACAGCCTGCAATTCACATGCTGGCGAAAATCTTTTCAGGTGTTCATTGTGTCTTGTTCGAAATCACCTGTCTGCGCGACCCCAGGTATAGCAAATCTCGACAGATTGCCTGGACCTGTTTTCCACAGCATACGAGTACATTTAGCGATACCCTCGTTTTCCGGGAGTTGTTTTGCATCTGGGTGTGCATCTGATAGCGGATAGCCGAACGGACTGAATATGTTATGACAGCTGACATCACTTACGCTGATATCCAAGATATTTTCTCTTCAGTTTAACTCGATTTATCATTTCTCGCACACCGATTTAGATTGTCAAGTTTTGTAGGCCTGCGTGTACGAAATTTCGATTGGGGAGTTCCCGAGGAATATTTCCGAGGTGCTGCTGATTGACCGATCCGCACTGGTAAATGGCTCAGGGAACCTTTCGCGGATTCGAGTCCGATGTCCGTATTTAGTTTCCCACTCGTTATCCAACCAAGAATAATTTGTTGTGGCATGTTCTCGCGTGTAATCACTTTTTTTTCGTGGGAGTCTTCAGTTTATGTGACAAAAAGAAATTTTGTGAGGCGACTCTGATATTGTGTAAACGCTGGAAGATCTGATTAGATACGAAGTTATACAATTTACAGGTAACATTTTTAATCTTTTCGTTGTTGAGGTCTTGCCAAGCTGAAGCAAAAACCTGAGAACCCAGAATTGGCCGTTGCTTCCTGTCACTGGAATTGTAATTGTTGTTCAGGGTCATTCAATCTGCATGATTAATTAAATTTTTCCACCCCTTGTCAGCCTGTTGGCGATTTCAGCCTATTGGCGATTTCTTTACAGTTTGTTACAGAGTATGGTTATGAAAATTCCCCCACTTGCCAATCTAGACATGAGGAAGATATTGAAAAATACAGATTTACATTTATTTTTTCCATAATTTTAGTCAATGGGAATGTCAATTGGGCTTAGCCAAGTTAAGTAGAAGAACCCCCGTCAACATACAATCTACAAATGTCAAACAATACACCCGAACGATATCAGTCAAATTTACATGAAAAATTAATATTTCAAATGATTTGATTAACATTTTCAACTGTAGGTACTACATGGAGAAAATAGTGGTCCAGTACTATTGTTTGAGATTTGTAGATTGATTTGATGCTGATGGGGTCCTGATACTTAACTGGGTTAAACCCATTCTCAGTAAACTCAGATATAATATCATGGAATATTATATCTGAATTCCGCCCTATATAAATCTCATGTGAATCTGAAACTACATTTGTTAGCCAATCAGAGGAGCTAGCTTGTTGAAATCACGCCCACAGAAATTACACACGGTAGCACGTGGACAAATATATAAACATTATCGGGAAACAGTATCCAAATATGGCATCATTTCGAGACAGATCCGTGAAGATCAAAGAGTTTACACCCGCCGAAAAGTCTGGCTTTGTTTGGGGGTAGAAAATATCAAAAGATTGTGCCGCGCGAGATGTTAATCTCCGTGAAGTAAACGTCAATCATTGCCAGAGAGAAAAGTCAGAAATGGTCGTGATTGGCTTATTATGGGATCTCGCAGGATATCGGCGAACATTTCGCACGAAGTTTTCATAGCGTTACGTCTAGATGGTATTCACCTGATTTACCATCTTGGTTTACCTAGATTGGATTAAACCCGATTGATATCCTCATCGACTAAAATTAAATACAAAATAAATACAATGTAAATCTGATTTGTTTTTCCATTTTTCTTCTTTCAATATCTTCCTTGTGTCGAGACTGACAAGTGGGTGAATTTTCATGACCATACTGTAAGCCATTGGGAAGAAATCGCCAAACGACTGACAATGGATGGCAAAATTTCATTAATCAGATTTTCGGGTGATGATAATGATATCATAGCCTCGGACCTAGGATAGTAAATTTGTGTCCCTATATACACGAATCACAGCTCGTGTTTCTGAGTTAGGAATCTGGGCTAACCCATAATGTGATAGGTGGTACCGTATTTTAATTATAGGAAAGAGGGTGAACCTGGTCGAGTGAAGAGAAACCCCAAAGACTGATGTTTTCAATGTAACCTGTGGTATACTTGAGGCGCGCACATCTTGAAGTTCCAAAATAAACGGCATTTCCCAACTACTCCTTCATTTTGTCAATATATCCATGTAATTTACCTACGCTTCAACTACCGCTGATGGGCATTGTGATGTCAAAATATGAATTTGAGTAAAATAGACATACATCCAGGTACTCTTATTGTACGCCATTGCCAGCAGAATCTCTTATGCATATTCATGTTCATATTTTCTGGTTCATCAATCTAGCCAGAATTTCTCTTCAAAGTATTTTAGTTTAGTATCGGCACTCGTACCAGTCCGAGCTTCTGATGATCCCTGGCCAACTTCGGCAGATAGTATATTATAGACTGTCTTATGACTTATTCTGTTGCGCTTACCTCACACCAACAACTTGTCTGGCCTCAGGTATAAGACAATCTATAATATTCTCTCTGTCGTCGTTGGCCAGATGTCAGAGGAAGATCAGACTATTCTCAATCACTCTGGCCTCTTGTATGCTTTGCATGGGCAATTGACGGTACTTGTGAAGCAATGTTGTGCTTCCGTTTCCGTAATAGACTCCTATCACCGCCCCCCCCCCATCCCCCACCTCCTATTCAGTCCTTATCCTTTGGTGAATCAGAAAAGTATCAGTATGTGTCAATCAACGCAGAGGGCTTCACTGACGATGAAATAACAATATGCCTGACACTCTTTTTTTGTAAAGTTGTACTGTAAAAACCAGTTCATCACATGTAAAAACCAGTTCCACAGGCGTTAGCCCCAAACTGGAACCTAACGAATGACAGCTATTAGTATGTTCGAGTTGAGGTCAGGTCTCTATATATGATATGCGCGTTGTTGTCGTTGCTGTTGTTAATTGTTGTTTATCTTCAGGTAGTACTTCCAATCTATGGTAGCCAAACTTAGGCATTTTTTACTTCTTTTGCTACACAACATATTTCCATTGAGCATATTCCGGTCTGAGACGTTTTCGCCAAATTACCGGCGCCGATTTTTCTCACAGTGGTGAACCTTGGAGCAAAACATTTGGACTCATTCAGAGTTAATGGCAGAAATGTCACTCTCACATCGAGGTACATTTGTACCTCGTGTCACAAGGGTTTTTGTTATCTTTCCGATAATAACCCATGTTAGAAATGCCTTCATTCTACGAAATTCCCACCTATTTCGCCCTAATGAAGTACTGGCATGGGTCCTCCAAATAAATGCGAGCACTTACATGTAGAAGATCAATGCTCGATATATTCTTGCTTCGACGATGACCCCTGCAAATATATAAATATATATTTATCGAAAGTCAATCTTTCGAAAAATGTTTTAGATGGGCGCCCCATGGGTTTTCGCTCACTGAACTGGAAGTTTGCTGAATACGATGGGTTTGGGTCATATATGCCAGGAGTCTGCGTTCCTGATAACTGGCCAACATGTCACCTTGTCATTGTATCCAGCATATTTTAAGCTCAAGCAGAAGATTGTAAGAGACCCCATGGTGCTCCATTTCATAATTTACAGAAGTTATCGTTCTATTAAGATTTGTCTCCCTGTTTAGTTGTGATAAGTTCGTCACCTTGAGGTTGTTCAGGGGAGACAGGTGGGCAAATAACCGGATCATGATCCGGCTATGATGGCTACTTTTTTCGAACATTTCAACACAAATCTCTTCAGATAAGCTTTCAAAATTACATTCAAAATCTGCAAATTGTTCATGACGTAGCACAAAGACCTACCTGCATTATTAACAATGTCTCCTGCCCATGGTTCTGAAATCGTTTATACTCCTGTATCATTCAATTGATTGTATTTCAGATTTGGCTGTTCTCAGGTTCGCAGACATTGTATCTTGAAAATGGTCGATAATCTACCAAAGCTTTTAAAGGAAGAATTATCCTGCACTATCTGCACAGAGATCTATAAAGAACCTGTACAACTGCCCTGTCAACACAGCTTTTGCAGAGAATGTCTCAAAGCGTATGTTAGGTCTGACAAACCAACAGACAGCATTGGGCACACCAACTGCAAGAGCGAACAAAGTGTGGATCCAACAACTGGAGCCAGGCCTGACACCAATTTTGTGTCCTGTCCTGTTTGTAGAAAGACTGCAGAACTCAATATTGAAGCTGTGTCTCAGCTACCAGTTCATTTCACTATCGCTAACATAGTGGACAGGTACCAGACTGAAGTCAAGAAAGATATGTCACTCAAGTGTTCTATGTGTGAAGGTGGTGAACCAAACACTGCTGTGAAGGGTTGTGTAACATGTCGATGTCTTTACTGCCAGGGTTGTCTCAAGGTGATGCACCCAACGCGTGGACCATTGTTGAAACATACCTTGGTTGAGGTCGAGAAATATGCATTAAACCCAGTGTGTGAAGAGCATAAGGACCTGCTGAAGAGGTTTTGCAGGGATTGCAAAGCTGTTTTGTGTCCAATGTGCTGTATCGAGAAGCATAATGGTCATGATCTGCAGAAACCAGATGAAGTCTTCAAAGATGAAAAGGCTCGCCTGGCTCTAAAGTGCAGGCACTTGAGGAAATTGCAAGAAGATGTGGAGAAGAGCGTCGGGGAGCTCTCCAGTCTGGATGACAGTATTAAGAAATGTGTTGATGGCAGAGCTGCTGAAGTTGAGGTAAAATATCAAGAAATCCTCAAATCGTTGGAAAACTGGAAGACTGGGTGTTTGAAAGCTATAAGCGAGAAGCAGTGCGCTCTATTGAAACAAACATATGTTGAAAAGAAGCAACTCGGGGCTCAGCTAAAAGAGTTAAAGGCTCGTATGAAATCAGCTTCTATGTTGATGTCGCAGACAAACAGCATCCAGTACCTCTTGAAATCTGAGGCCATGATTGACAAAATAAGCAAGATATCCAAGAGAACAGATGATAACCTCCAAACCTTCAAGAATAGCAAAATGGAAATGGAAGATGTCATAAACAAGGAAGAAGATTCGGATGTGCCGATTTTCCTGGTGGACAAGGAAGACGGCGACTTCAAGGATTACGGATTGATTCTTCGACCGATTCATCACATTCATTGTCCCGCATTCTCCATGAAAGAGGAGCTCCACGGATGTGTTTCACTACAGGATAATGGAAAACGATTGGTTACAGTACGCCAATGCGCAGAAGACGGATGCTTCGACGGAGCTCTTGCTGACCAATCCTATCAGGATGGGAGAGTATACTGGGAAACAGATATCACGTATACTGTCAAACGGGAACTGGAGGATGGTGACCATATCTGTTCGGCAGGTATATTACATCAAAGTCAACCTTTTTCCTTGATTCTTGGTAAAGACCACTATTCCTGGGGTGTAGCAGCAGAACAAAGGTTGCCCTCTGATCCTTATAGCTTCAGTTGCAGGCATAATAATTCTCGAATGTCTACTGATCCTGTATTTCCACATGGTAACATCCGCGGCGGCACTGTTCGTCTGGGGTTTTACCTGGACTGCATCGGCCAAACCTTCACCATCCTCAACTGTACACATGACCATGTTCTTCACACCTTCGAGGATATTGACATGTCTGAACCGCTAACCCCTGCTGTAGGTGTGCATAACTTTGATTGGGTGGACGTGTCTGTACGACTGAGAACGGGTCAGGATATCTTCACCCTCCCCACATGTCTGTATAATGTGCTACAAGGAATTTAGACACTATCCATATCGCTTGACGGAATTTTCTATTTTCTTTCGGTTCGTATATACGGTCCAATTGTTACTGATAGACGAAAACAATGTTTAGTGTTTAATGTTTAGTGACACAAAAAGTCTACCTATGTACATAGGCATATGAATAAGGAAATACGTTCCAGCATAAACTTGATTGATCAGATTAACAGTTGGTTAATTTTATCGAATCACCATGTATGTCAGTTGAGCTGGAGCAAATATTATGTCCTTTTCCCGGAACGTCACCTACCTAAATATTGTGCATACAAAAATAATGATAAACCACGAAAAAAAGTTACTCTGCATAAGCTATTAGAATACATTGCTAGAACAAATACTTGGGCCTACCTTGCTGAAATGTTTGCTTTCCTCATGACCGGAACAGCTGATGCAAGCTGTGTTACACATGTATATAGACTGTTTCATGGATAAATGTAGATAACTGTTTTGTATGCTTGGATTACGCCTTTTGGCAACATTCCAGGCATTAGAGGTAGGGTGGGGTAAATATATGGGCTGATCCTAGCCTTCAATCTCAGTGAAAATTAAATTTGTTTTGAGCTGACGAGGAAGACTATTTTATCGAAGACAATATCATGAGAACATGGCACTGATTCGTAACTTTGTATTACACTCTGAAGTGAAGCTGAGTCACACTTTGTACATGTCGGGACCCTCATATTCTACTCTTTTCAACTTTGTCCTGCGTTTTCATTTCATGATGATTATTGAATTTATTTTAGTGTAACTGTATCAATTGTGTTTCCAATAAGTCGAAGACCTTATTATTCGTCCGGACCTCATAAGTTTTACCATAACAAAATAATTTCTGTATATGTATTTGAACCTTGCATGTCGCTTCTTTTTGTTAGAAAGAACTCTCGTTGTAATTGTTGTAATGCAATCCTTATCTCCAAATGTTACCGTTTTTCTTCGCCTTCAGTTTCATGATGCCACCAAAAAACTGTTTTGCAATTTTGTGTGTACGCCTAGAAAATAAGTTCTATGTTAATTGGTTCTGAACCATTCACAGAAGTACATGTATGATCTGTATTAATCATCCATTAAAATGCGATATTTATGACAAATTCAAGCTGTCAAACGATATAATTTTACGTCCACCGTTTATGGTCTGTTTGTTGGGTCCATCTTTTAAACAAAACCGTGTAGTGGCGTTTGAAACATTATAATAAGGGGTTGGGGGGGAGGGGGGCGGGGAGGGTTGACTGATAGGTTTGATAGATGTGCAGGTTATAAACATATCGACGTATACTTTTTCCTCGGTTATGGGATGAAGACGGTAGTTTGAATATTATACTTTCGCTCAACGAAAGATATGGCACTTTGGATAGTATTATTATTAAGCGGCAGATTCAAACGGCGGTTTGATAGCCCTCCCCTTTTTCTCGGCGAAGGATTGAAGACGGCGGTTTGAAGGTTATAATTTGTATACAGTGTATTAAGAATATGATCTTTGTCATCAGCGGTGGAATGAATCGGTGGTCTGAATATTAGACCTTTGCTCAGCGGTAGAGACGGCACTTTGGATACTTTTATTATTTCGCGGTAGATTGAGACGGTGGTTTGATAGCCTTTTCCTTTTCCTCAGCGGAGGATTGTAGACTGCAGCTTGGAGGCCATCATTTGTAAACAGCATTTAAGAAGCTTTGAATCCCTTTGTTTCATCAGCAGTAGATTGGAGACGCCATTTTTATACAGCGGTAGAGTCGGTGGTTAGATGGCAATTTAACTGGCATTCTTTTCTACAAAGGTGGACTGGAGACGGCGGTTTGAAAGCCATACTTTACCTCTGCGGTAGATTGCCCTTACGTAACTTTGAAGTAACTTTAAAGTGTGGCCATATTTTACCCTTGAAGTGCGAGGTTCAGAGTCAGAAGTGTGCTTGCAGTGTGGGCATTGTTTTGTAGCAATGCCATATAAGGGCATTGAAGTCACAATGAAGTCACTTGGAAGTACTTTTGAAGTGTGCCTCAAATATGTTAATTAAGTACTGCAAAGGCACTTCATCGGCACTTCCACAGAAGGGTAATCTTCATGGGCACTTCTGAAGTGCTCTTGAAGTACCTAATTAGAATATTTGAGGCATTTCAATGTCCGTATATGGCAAGGCACTTCATCCACCCTTCTACAGAAGGATAACTTTCATATGCACTTCTGAAGTGCTCTTGAAGTACCTTATTTGTATCATAGCAAATCCGTGTAATGAAAGGTATGTAGCCACGAGATATTTACTTTCCCGGAAAAGAAGACACAAATATATATTTGAGCACAGAACAGTTTATTTAGAGAAAACACTGAGAGTGAGACAAAACAGTACATCATAAAATATTTACAATAAACCTGATGGTTCTTAACAAGAAACGTGTAGTTTATATAGCACAAATCCTTCAGACAAAATACAGCACAGTACTATATATGTATGTATTTACATGCAGTCTTTGGTATGAGAATTTATTGCAGTATTAGTATTATTATTCAAGGGTGACTGTGTTCTTGTCCAACTTGGAACTTGTAGCAGCAGATCTTTCGAAGAATAGTTTGGTTTAGTTGCCCTGAGGTCCACTTGGACGTCATCCAACCTTTGCTGAAACCTACCAGTCTGAATTGTGGACTTCTTGGCCTGTGGCGATAAATACATGCAAATAATTAAAACCTGAACAGTTGTATATATGGTTCCATATGACATGCAATCCATTTTTTTTATACACTCGGGATGATTGAATAGGTTGACTACCATAAAGGGTAAAGAACGGAACACATCCGTACGATATACAAAAGATTGACAAGATGTCTATTATCCTTTCTTTAGAACTCCATGATATACAACAAGGGAGATAAAGAGTTTGTGTGACGTTCTAACCAATATGCACTATGAAGAAATCAACCATACCTAGGTGCTCATTAAATTCCCCATCAGTCGAGTGGCAGCTTGAAATGAGCTGAGTTCCTTGTAGCAGCTGTATTCTGGAATATGAAAGTACATGTATACAATGTAAGAAGCCATTAGAATTGAAGAGAAACAATCATGCGAATTTTTATAATTTGTCTTTGTTAATTTCTGGTTCAACAAAATCTCCATACAGGGTTTCAAATAACAAACAAATGCTTATTAACTACAAATTGTTTTCTTAAATTTTTGAAATGAAATAAATGTATGAAATGAAATGTTCTCATTTCTCAAGATGTGGGTAGAAATGTACAATTGAAGTGTGTGAAGATCCTTAGCTTAGGTATATGAATAGTACAATCAATAGACAAGGAAAATATAGCCTGTTATAATGATGAAAAGTCTAATCATAATTGATTATACTTTTTCTGATTATAGCTAAAAATAGGTTATGCTAACATTTTATTATCAATATATTTTAAAACCTGTTTCTTTACCATTTTGTCAAAAATCTGGTATGGAAATATGCTACAATCTTCTGCAAGGAACAAAAATCAATAAATTTTATAAATCCATAAACAGTTCAAAACAACAAGATAATTTATTTAGAGCTACCATCCCCCCAACCAGTTAAATGTTTTGACATGAACAGGTAGTATACAAGCAGTTCTGTGATAAAAATATCTCACCCTCAGGGGATTTCCTCCAGGGGTGCATGCCAATCTTCATATGAGGTCCCCAAGCCTGGGGTTTCCAAGCTAACAATTCACACATCATAACAATGGCAATTCACACTGCCTTGATGAACCTGGGTAGATCTGAAAGTGATATTGAGACAGAGATATGGATATTTCTTTGTGAAAGCCATGCTATATGACCCATTAAATTTGACTGCAATTATAAGGTGAAATACATCATTATGTCAATGTATGTCAAGGGAAACTTGTTGATAATAATAGCTGATACTCCCTGGTCTACATCACTGTTCAGCTCAGTTCTTTGCTTATTGAGTTATGAAAAACAGAAAAATTATAGTTATATTTATAATTTACTTACCATATCACTAGCTGCACTCATCACCATCTGCAATACAGTTCTTCAAACCTCCATAGTTCTAGCTTAACATGAACAAATCCATCTGATTTTTGCACTTGTCAGCCATTTTATTTGTTGTCGACTGGTGGCGCCCGCGGTGTTCAATTAATTTTTCAAGGGCAGATAACTCCACCCATTTTGACGAGACAGTTTATATATATTATATTTAAACAAGTGATAATAATGAAGGGGATAATATAAAGTATGAGCATTTTTTGTTGCTGATATTATGTTATGTTAGAACTGATTCATCTAAAAATATTTTCCCATTTTGTCCAATTTTACTATAAAATCATGGATTTGGAATGATTATAAATTACAAGCGTCTGGTCCGTCATTCATAATTCAGCCGTCGTCCATTAAAGAATATCCGCGTCCATAATCCAAAGACCTATTCCATATTCCATATAACAGTATTAGCACCAAATTCAAAAAGACAATCATAGTATACATAAACATAGGCTTGTTTCCTGCAAGAGAGAAGCGGTCAACAGTTTTCAATGATGCCGGCAAGGCATCATGATGTTCCAAAAATATCAAATCCGTATCGCTGATCAGTATTCTTAATCCATAATATTCGTTGTAAGGTCGTCATCTAAAGAATGATGTATCTCAGTCACGCTTTGATTGTGGCTGTTCATATGCAGGTCCCACTGGAATATTACTGTCCAGAAAGGGATCGTTTACGATGTCGAAATTGTAATGATCTATTTTGTCATACAATCGACCAGAGAGAAGACCCGCTTCATTTTATAGAGATATAGGTCTAAATACGATGTGCCTGTAGGGTTATCTGTAGTTTCCTTCAAATCTAGTGAAGGTGGATATATATCCTTCACTGCGTCATTTATATAGCGATTATCCACAGCGAGAAGATCGTCTATATAGCGTTTGGTGAATGAGAAGGAACGGGCTTTGAATAGATCAGTTTTTAAAGCGCCCGCATATAGGCATATTCATAAGAGAACAGATATAGGTCAGCCAATAGGGGTGCACAATTAGTGCCCATTGGAATACCTATATGCTGTTGATATATTGTGTTGCCAAATTTCACATAGATATTTTTAATGAGAAATTCAAGCAACTCTATAAACAAAGAAACATCCCATGAATGATATCTCTTGTATGTAGTAGAGCTAAAGAATACTTTATGGCTTCCGACATTAATATATCTACGATCTGAATTCAAGAAGATTTCTTATCTAATATGACTGATATTATTAATATCTTTATTTGATTCAAATAGAAACCCATGGCACTGATCACTTTAAAAGATCCAAAAAGTGTTCAGCTCTGAGTAATATGTCAGTAACCACATGTGAATATTTTACACAGTTGCAGCTATTTTGTGAGGTACAAATTTGATGTTGAGTGGTTTCATTGAAATGAGATTTGATGTCACTGAGTGAAATCAAATCGGCCAACTTTAAGCTAGGATATTCCCAGAGCTAATTAATATCATTGAAAGCTGTATACACGTAGTTCTAATTTATAATGTTATGTTACTGTAACAGTTTGTAGGAAAATTCCAATTATCTAGAAATCCTATTGGGTTGAATCTTATAGGATTTTTCAGAATCTTATAGGATTTTTTGGAATCTTATAGGATTATTCAGGATTCTTAGAATCTTATATGATATTTTAGAATCTTATAGGATTTTTTAGAATCTTATAGGATTTTTAAAAATCGTATAGGATCCTATTAGATATTTTTTGTAAGAGGAATTCCCTCAAGTTTTGCTGAAGAACTGACAAAGTCCATGAAGTGTCTTTGAGGAGTACCTTGGATTATGCCGATTAAGTCTCAGAAGTGTCTCTGAAGTCCATCATTTTTTTGCTATGAAATTGACAAAGTCCATGACGTGTCTTTGAGGAGTACCTTGGCTACTGCCTTTTCTAATGAAGTACCTTTGAAGTGTGCCAGTATTTTTCTCCGTTGTTGAAGTACCTTTTCAGTGTACTCTTCAGAGGCACTTCTAGGCACACTTCACATGAAGTGTGACACTTCTGGACAGTAAGGGTGGAGACGGTGGCTTGAAGGCTACCATGTTTAGACAGCGGTAGAGACGCTGGTTAGACGGCACTTTAAATGCTATTGGAGAGGGTGGTTTGAAGGCCATCATTTTTAAATAGCGTTACACACGCTGGTCAGATGGTGATTTAAAGGATATTGTGTTTTACAACAACAACAACAACAACAACAGTGGATTGTAGACGGGGACTTCAAACAGTGTATGCCTAATTTTCCTCTTCGTTAGGTTGTAGACGGTGGTTTTAGACGAGAAGTGTATGTCTATTCCAATGTTAAAATTGTGGTTATGGAGGATTGTATTTCTAGTCGAGTATTTAAGTGGGATTAGGGAGGAATGTATGTCTAGTCGAGTGTCAAAGCGGAGTTACGGAGAAATGTTTGTGTGGAAAATTGTCAATCGGTATTAGGCTTTAGACTTAGGTATGCACCTTCACTATCAGGTTCAAGGTTATTTCAGCTGCCAAGATAATGTGTACATCACTTTATAGTGTATGTCTAGTCCAGTGTCAAGGCGAGCTTAGGGAGAAACGTAAATTTAGGCCAGCGTCAACGCGGGTTATGGAAGAATTCATGTCTACAACAGTGCCAAAGCGGGCTTATTTCTAGTCGATCAGTTTAGAGGAGGAGTGTATGTCTATTCGAATGTCAAAAGTGTGGTTAGACAGGAATGTATGTCTAGTCGAGTATTGCGGAGGCATGTTTGTGTGGACAGTTGTCAAGCAGTGTTAGGATTTAGGGGTAGATACTTCATTATCAGGCTCAAGGTTATTTCAGCTATCAAGATAATTTGTACACCACTTTAGAGGAGGAATGCATGTCTAGTCGAGTGTCAGATGTGCGGATAGGGAGGAATGTATGTCTAGACGAGTGTCACAGCTGGGTTAGAGAGGAATGTATGTCTAGATGGGTGTCAAAGCTGGATTGGCGAGGACTGAATGTCTAGAAGAGTTTCAAAGCGGGGTTAGGGAAAAATGTATTTCTAGTCCAGTGTCAAAAGTGGAGTTAGGGAGGAACGTAGGTGCGGACGAGCTTCAAAGCGGGGATAGGGAAGAATGAATATCTACATCAGTGTCAAAGTGGTGTTACGGAAGAACGTATTCCTAGTCGATCACATTGGAGGAGGAGTGTAGGCCTATTCGAATGTCAAAAGAGCGGTTAGGTAGGAATGTATGTGTTGTCGAGTGTAAAAGGGGAGTTAGGGAGGAATTTATGTCTAGATGAGTGTCAAAACTGGGTTAGGGAAGAATGTATTTCCAGTCCAATGTCAAAGCGGGGTTAAGGATGAACGTATGTGTGGACAAGCGTCAAATCGGGGTTAGGCAGGAATAAATGTCTACAACTTTGTCAAAGTAGGGAAGAACGTATTTCTAATCGATTTCTCATTCTATGTCTGGTTGAGTGTCAAAGCGGGGTTAGGGAGGAATGTTTGTGTGGACAGTTATCAAGCGGTGTTAGGATTTAGATTTAGGTATGCTCCATCATCAGGTTTATGGTTATTTCAGCTATCAAGATAATGTGTACATCACTTTAGGGGAGGAATGTATGTCTAATCGAGTGTCAAAAGCGGGGTTACGGAGAAATGTATGTCTAGATGAGTGTCAAAGCTGGGATAGAGATGAATTTGTCTAGATGAGTGTCAAAGCTGGATTAGGGAGGAATGAATGTCCAGATGTGTGTCAAAGCTGGGTTAGGGAAGAATGTATTTCTAGTCGCGGGTTTTAGTGGGGAACTGATGTCCAGACGAGCGTCAGTGCGGGGTTAGAGAGGAATGATTGTCTACAACAGTGTCAACGCGGGCCTGCGGGTGAGCACTGCATAAGCACCAAAGTAGTATAGAAAGGACGGCTAAAGTAGCATTTTCCAGGGAGGAAACTCTTGGTGCCCTTGATTCCAGGTTATAGTATAGGAAGCGCCCATGCACGCCTTTGACCTCTGTGGCGCCAGGTGACGGTCACGTGGAGGTAAAAAGTAGTTCCGGCATAAATAAATAAATAAATAAATAAACAACGGAACACGGACTCGTACAATTATATGTATTATACAATATACGGAGAAATGCCTGTATGTGTATATCCCCATACTGGCTATGGGGGTATAGGTTTAACCTGGTAATTGTTTTTGTGGGTGTTACTATGGGTTGTGGGGTCTCGTTTTTCACGTCTCGTCGAGAAAATCACAATGGGAAAGGTCTCGAAGCGAAACGATGAAATTTTTCGAAAAGTACCGGGTAGGTCTGTATATAGCCCCATATAGCACCATACTGGCTTTGGGGGGAAGGGTGGTCAATTTTTGTGGGGGTTTTACTATGGGTTTTGGGGTGTCGGTTTTCTCGTCTCGCCAAGAAAATCACAATGGGAAGGGTCTCGGAGCGAAACGGTGAAATCTTCCGAAAAGTACCGGGTAGGCCTGAATATAGCCCCATATAGCTCCATACTGGCTATGGGGAGAGGGGTGGTAAATTTTTTTGTGGGGTTTACTATGGGTTGTGGGGTCTCGGTTTTCTCATCTCGTCATTTAGAACACAATGGAGGGAGGGAGGGAATTTGGCTTAATGCTACACTCAAGTTTGTTTCACTCATATGGTGACAGTCAGTTTGGTTGGTGGAGGAAGCCGGAGTACTCGGAGAGAACCACCGCCCTTCGGCAAGTAACTGACAAACTTTCACACATGGACCAGCTGGGCTCGAACCCTTCCGGTTCAGCGGTGTGAGGCTAGCGGTCACCAGCGAAGCGCTTTAGACCATTCGGTCACCTAGGGCCCCCAGAACACAATGGAAAGGGTCTCGGAGCGAAACGATGAATTTTTCGAAAAGTACCGAATAGGCCTGTATATAGCCCCACATAGCTCCATAATGGCTATGGGGGAGGGGTGGTCATTTTTTTCTGGGTTTTACTATGGGTTGTTGGGTCTCGTTTTTCTCGTCTCGTCATAAGGAACACGATGGGAAGGGTCTCGAAGCGAAACGGTGAAATTTTTGGAAAAAGTTCACCGAGGCCTGGGTAGGTCCATATAGTCCCATAATGGCTATGGGGTATAGTTACAAGCGTGTAGTCCGTCATTCATAATCCAGCCGTCGTCCATTAGAGATTATTCGCGTCCATAATCCAAAGACCTATTCCATATAACATTATTAGCACCAAATTCAAAAAGACCATCATAGTATACATAAACATAGGCTTGTTTCCTGCGAGAGAGAAGCGGGGAACAGTTTTCAATGATGCCGGCAAGACATAATGATGTTCCAAAAATATCAAATCCGTATCGCTGATCAGTATTCTTAATCCATAATATTCGTTGTAAAGTCGTCATCTAAAGAATGATGTATCTCAGTCACGCTTTGATTGTGACTGTTCATATGAGTACCATGAGGATCTTGAAGTACATGGGTTCATACGGCCCCTAGCCCCGGGTTAAGCGGAATTAGACACAAGTTACGAAACGTAGCGCCATAGATCTTGCACGCTACGTTCGTATTTTGCTATCAGCATGCGATATGTATCGCCAAATTTGAGAAACTTTGAGTGGAGGCACTTGGTGGAATAGCCCTGTTTTATAAGTTTCTGCAACAATGTTTTGTGACGTTGATTAAAATCATCACATTTAACACAGGATCTAGCAAATGCTACTAAGCGAGATATGTATACGCCATATGCATGTCCCACTGGAATATTACAATCCAGAAAGGGATAGTTTACGATGTCAATTTTTGTTTGTCATAAACTCGACGAGAGAGAATGCCCGCTTCATTTTTATAGAGATAGAGATCTAAATAAGATGTGCCTGTAGGGCTATCTGTAGTTTCCTTCAAATCCAGTGAAGGTGGATATATATCCTTCACTGCGTCATTTATATAGCGATTATCCACAGCGAGAAGTTCGTCTATATAGCGTTTGGTGAATGAGAAGGAACGGTCTTTGAATGGATCGGTTTTTGAAAGCGCCTGCATATAGTCATATTCATAAGAGAATAGATACAGGTCAGCCAACAGGGGTGCACAATTAGTACCCATTGGAATACCTATATGCTGCGGCCCTCGGTGGCCGAGTGGTCTAAGGCGCTTCGCTGGTGACCGCTAGCCTCACACCGCTGAACCGGCACGGATTCGAGCCCTGCTAGTCCACGTGTGAAAGTTTGTCAGTTACTTGCCGAAGGGCGGTGGTTCTCTCCGGGTACTCCGGCTTCCTCCACCAACCAAACTGACTGTCACCATATGAGTGAAACAAACTTGAGTGTGACATTAAGCCAAATTCCCTCCCTCCCTCCCTATATGCTGCTGATATATTGTGTTGCCAAATTTCACATAGATATTTTTAATGAGAAATTCAAGCAACTCTATAAACAAAAAAACATCCCATGAATGATATCTCTTGTATGTAGTCGAGCTAAAGAATGCTTTATGGCTTCCGACATTAATATATCTACGATCAGTTTTCTTGAACGCAGATACTATTAATGAACTTATACGGTCAATAAGGTCCAGGTGAGGGATTGTAGTATAGAGAGTCGAGAAATCCCATGTGGATACATGTCTGTACGGTATGTGGCCTTTAGCATCAAGTTCTTCCGTAAGACATTTTGAGTTTTTCAATATCCACATACATTCAACGCCAGAGTTCTTAGAAATAGTGGCGCAATACCTTTTCCATGTACTATCTGTTCATGCGCCCATTGCATTGTTTTTCCTCACAAAAAGTTGTCAGTGGCTATGAAATTGAGCTTCACCAAACGTGTCAAACCTTATTTCAGAGTAACACGACCAGGCTTTGAGTAGTACCAGCCAGGATGATATATAATCCTGACTATCATATATCCGGACCATCTGAACATTGTCCGAATAGCTCAATGTCATAGAATAACATTGTAAAAGGGCTACCATTTTTTATCTGGTCAGTTATAGCTGGCGAAGTCCCAGGCAGAATCAAGACTATCTCTAATTGAAGACAGATGGCATTTGGACAACGAACAAAAATAGATTAAATGCTAAGTCTGTGTTCTTGGTGAAGTAATATTAGTAAATTGTTTAATTCGGAGTTAGTAGTTTTGTTGGTTTGTCCATGCTCTCACGAGTATAGTACAGATGCCCATCTTGGAGAAAAAGTCGGCAACGTAACCTAGTTTAGGCGTTGTTCGAGCAACGTTTAACGTTTCGCCAACTACTTGAACTATTGTTTGTACCCTTAGGCTGGTGTAAAACACACACCATACATTACTTACCGTTAATTACAAAATGAACATTCACGGCACGCTCATGTACTTGAAAAATATCAGCATGAGATATATATACATGATTTAATAAGCGCTATTCTAACAATATAAAATGAACATAGAGATATAATTTCACCGAATTAGGAAGATTCTAAGACAAACTACGTTTTTTTTTGCACGCCGATAGAGTTAAACAACACATTTGTATTATGAAACTGTCGAAAGTTCGGTATCACTGATTAGCTTCAAGATGTCAAAACTTGACAAGCGAGTTGGATTTAACATTCCGTTCTTTCGAATATATAGTCAGCAACACTCATTTCTATATATACATTGTTTTAATCGACCAGCTGGGCCAAGTCAAAAAGACTGAACATTGAAGGCTTTGTAACCTTATGTTTTGAATCCGAATTCGGTTGATGCCAAAGTAGCAACATTTAGCATTTCAAAATATTTGCATAAACTTGATATAGCTACAATTTTTTATTTAGAGAAGTCCTTTCCAGAATCAGGACTATTCTAAGGAATAGATTGGAAGGCATAGACATTAACCCTATCTGTCCTCGGCGATTTGGGGTGTACTGTAGCCGGAAATTGGGGGGGGGGTTGGTTCGGGTGGGGGGAGGACTGGGGGCCAAAGTGTCCCCTATATATTTTTGCTATCCCCAGGCTAGAGTGCTGAAACTTACCAAACTACATCGTTGTGTCAAGCTCTATGAGAAAAAAAATCAAGACGGCCGTCATGATGACGTCGCAGTGATATCATTTCCAAAAGAGCTTTTTTTTTACATTTTTTCGGTTAGATTTTCCGAATTTTTCTTTTATGAGTTGTCTTCGCAAAAACCTGAATGATAAATTAGCAAATAATAGTCCGATGTGAAATAAAATAGCTTTTGCCCACTTTCCCTCGCAAAAAAACGAGAGATCCTGAAGGATCTTGGCGCCCACCATTGTCCGATAATTGTAAGCTAATGACAAGAGAATCTTTTTGTCCATTGCTACTAAGAACAAACGAATGATTTGTGATTTTGTTTGCAAAATTTCGAATTTGAGCGAAAAGGATCGAAAAAGGGACACTGGAAAACATCAAGACATTATTTTTCTAAGTTTCAGGAGTTTCAAGATTTCTAGAAACTGTACTTGATGTCGGTTGTTATAGTACAAGTGAAATGAGCAAAGTTAGTCTGAAAGTGAATGTCCAGAGCATCCTTCATCTTCGTTTTGTAGTATTTTTTTTCGCACGTGTCATCATTGGGTACTGGAAGCGAAGACAAATCTCTTTGACACTTTCGCATGAGTTATGAAACATACTTAAGAGTTTATAATGAGGAACGAATGCTATTTCTGTTCTGTTTACTGGGCTAGTTTGAGTTATCTCTTTTAAGATACCATGCTCGAAAATAGTAAGATGGTACAAAACTTAATACTGAAGGGATCCGGTCTGTGCAGTAATGTTGAAACTTTGAAAGTGACTGATTATCTCTTGGATCGAAACACGCAGTAGTCTACAGTTGTCGAGTTGTGACGTTGTGTCACAAGAGTGACGTCCCTTGGTTTAAACGGTGGGGCAATTCACTTGCAATGGCATGGACTAAAGTAAACTGATTTAAAATTTGAAGAAATACATTTTAATTCGGAATCACTTGAACTCCTTGATATAGAAGGTGAAGGTATGGATATTCTCTATAGTCAATAAAAAAAGAATATGCCCACCGTTTGATCCGCCTACTCTTGTGATGCAACGTCACAACTCGGGAATGCCGTATTGATTTGAAGCGTAACTTGGATTTTCGAATAGGACCAAAAAAGGTATCTTGCACAACTAGGCCCCATGTGGGACCTGTGTACCAAATTTCAGAAAGATCCATGAAGTATTTCCTGAGAATTCACGATAACAATGTTTCAAGGGGAAATTCAAGATGGCCAACTGGTGGCCATAACGGATTTCATATCATGCGCAACTGGACCACAAGGGGAACCTGTGTACCAAATTTGAGAAAGATCCATGCAGTACTTCCTGGGAAATCACGATAACAAAGTTTCATGTGGAAATCCAAGATCGCTGCCTGGTGGCCATATTGGATTTCGAATCGGACCAGAAAAGGTATCTTGCACAACTAGATCCTAAGGGAAACATGTGTACCAAATTGAAAAAGATCCATGCAGTTGTTCCTGAGAAATCGCAATAACAAATTTTCATGAAGAAATCCAAGATGGCCGCCTGGTGGCCATATTGGATTTTGGAATCGGACCAGGAAAGGTATCTTGCACAAGTAGACCACAAGGGGAACCTGTGTACCAAATCTGAGAAAGATGCATCAAGCAGTTCCTGATAATTCATAATAACAATATTTCATGTGGGGAAATTCAAAATGGCCGCCTGGTGGCCATATTGGATTTTCGCATCGGGACAAAAAAGTTATCTTGCACAACTGGACCACAAGGAGAACCTGTGTACCAAATTTGAGAAAGATCCATCCATCCATTTCCTGAGAATTCACGATAACAATGTTTCATGGGGAAATCCAAGAGATGGCTGCCTGGTGGCCATATTGGATTTTCGAATCGGATCAGAAAAGGTATCTTGCACAACTAGACCCCAAGGAGAACCTGTGTACCAAATTTGAGAAAGATCTATGAAGCAGTTCCTGAGAATTGACGATAACAAAGTTTCATGGGGAAATCCAAGATGGCTGCCTGGTGGCCATATTGGATTTTCGAATCGGACCAGCAAAGGTATCTTGCACAATTAGACCCCAAGGGGGACTTGTGTACCACATTTGAGAAAGATCCATGCAGTAGTTCCTGAGAAATCGCGATAACAAGAATTGTTTACGGACGGACGACTGACGGACGACTGACTGACTGACGACGGACGACGGACCACGGACAAAAAGCGACTTGAATAGCCCACCATCTGGTGATGGTGGGCTAAAAAAGAAAAAAATTATGAATTGGAAGAAAAATGACGAAAACATCACTTTTCTGGTACGCACATTTTGACCATTTTGAATTTACCCATGATACCCTGCTTGGATGTTATACAAATAAGTTCAAAATGATCCCAATATGTTAAGCTAAAAAGTCACGGAGTATCACCTCCCAAGTTTTTGTTTTTCCGGAGATATGAGCAAAATAACAACATGGGTGGGGAAGTGCCTCCCCCCAACCAGATAGGTTCAAAGAAAGCCCACATTTCGGCAGTCATCTAAATTATAGAGAATTTATTGAAACGATGGACACAGATTACATCTGATAGTCTGCTTGATCGTGACCAGACTCTCATATACAACAATCGCATAAGCTGCACGATACTCCAATTGAGGAACTGCTGAAAGAGTGTGTCCCGCCTAGCAACACTCAGATCAATGAAGAGCTAAAATATCCCCTGTTAAAATCTTACTCTTCCCCCCAACCACCCGAATCCTAATGTCTTGTCACCCGGTACCCAACCCTAAACTGACTGGTTCCGATGGAGAAGACTTGATAGGTTACAGATGAAATCCAAGATGGCCACCAAAGCATTTGACCAATCAGAAACACCTATAATTATACATCAGTTCTCAACCTGTTCTATCAATCTGTGAAGTTTCACCGTTAATAGACTGATAGCTTCTGGCGAAAATTTACCACAAAAATCTGGTGGAATAATAAGAAAATCAGAACAATCTTATTAAGTCTTCCAAGTTAATTGGAAGCCTTAAAAATATGCACATACATGTTCTAATATCTATATCAGTCACTCAGTTTATAGAGAGCATCTAAAGTCTAACAGTAGTAGTTGTTTGCATTATGTATTACGTGGTTGTTTCCTTTGTCTTTTGTCCCTTCCCTTACATCCAGGGAAAAACTAGAAATTTGTGCCTGTAACATGCTCTCAGAAATATGCGTCGGGGAACAATTAGCCGATCAATCATCCGATTATGCGTAAAAGTCAAAGGTTTCTTTGCTAGTCTTGATATAAACTGTATGAATGTGCTATGAAACTTACATATTGTCATTTCGCATAAATTATTGTGTTTGTATAGGTTTAAATGTGCCATACATGTAGTTCTATATCTAGTAATTGAACCAAAGAACGTGATCTGTAGTCATAGATATAGTTTATGTGCAAAACCCACTTTTAACATGCATCATCCTTGATACATCCTTGATATAATATACTTTTCTGTAATTAATAAAACTAATATTGGTGTATATATAATTAAATATAGATTAAATGATCACAGTAAAAACTGCTTTTGTGTATGGTAAATATAGTATTAGAAAAAAGTCATGACTAACTCGGACTGATTGATTTTGCTAACTAGTTTCACTGCTTTCAGCAGTTCTTCAAAGCATCGTTTATGTATATTATGCAGAAACACTTTTGTCCAGAATCCAAGCAAGCCTGTAGGATTTTGTCCAGGTTTCTGTCTGCATCCCTGTTACTAATCCTATAACAGGTCCCTAGAGTATAGTACCTATTAGTACGTGGGTAATCGGATTATAGTTTCAGCACTAGTGGCCTTGTAGATGATACCACTGATATCACTGACCAGCTGATGTATCTTATTCCGATATTAATGTTTTGAGTTTGATGTCAATCTACCCCTAAAATTTTGTTTTCAGACAAGATGATCAGAATAACTCAATATTTATTTCCCCAAATATTATTGGCCATGTAAGGAAGATAGGGGGATCAGCGGCACAGCGTATACATTTTTCCTCTAGATCAATGAACTTTCACAGAGACAATGCTCGTGACCTCATAGATTTAAAAACCACTAACCTGGTCATATTTGAAATTCGGTCAACTCAGTATATCCCCCGAATTTCGGTTCGCAGGCAGTAAGATCAGTACGATTTATTCTCCCCAAATAGACAGGTCCCAGCCAAGAAAAAACTAACATTTTTGCCTGTCAAAGTTTTCTCAGTGGTTCCGTCATCCTTGACTTATGCCCTTTCAATTTGGCTGAGGGGCCACCCTGGATTTGGCCTCAAATCCAATATGGCGGCCAAAATCCAAAATGGCCGCCACTACTCATAAAAGCTCACAATTTCCTGCTCGAAAATCAATTTTCTAACCACAAACTATGTGTTTTTTCTAGTCCTACGTAGGATATGAATAATTAGTTAATTTTGGAATGATTTGTAATTGGTCTGAGAATTCAATATGGCCGCCAAAATCCATAATGGCGGCCAATGTTCATTGAATGACACATTTTCCTGCCCAAATATGTAGAGATGGACCATCCTTGGTCCGAATGCGTCCTGTGGGGTGTCATCTTGTAGCCGTCGGGGTGTAGATTCTGATTTGAGGGATATCCATGTCATCTGTGACGTCATCGGTGAAGTCATCAGTACGAGTAGTAGCGAAAGCGGGCATTTCGGGGGTGCGTGGGGATGTGATTGGGGTAAAGATGGACCATTCTTGGTCCGAATGTGTCGTGTTGGGTGTCATGTTGTAGCGCTCAGGGTGTAGACCACGACCTGAGGTTTTCCCATGTCATGTGTGACGTCACCAGTGACGTCATCAGTACGAGTAGTAGCGAAAGTGGGAGTTTCGGAGGTGCAATGGAGTGCGTTTGGAGTAGATGACGGTCTTTTTTCCCATCCAGCTACCTGGTAGAGTTACCTGTGAATGTGTGCGCGCGTGTGTGTGAGTGAGTGAGTGAGTGAATGTGGGTGAGTGAGTGAATGAATGAGTGAGGCGTGCACAACGCCCTTGAGCCATCCCCAACTTAGCGCATGGACGCACTGACGACGGTGAGTGAATGAGTGCGTGAGTGAGTGGGAATCGACTGGACTAATGTATCGTCCGTTTGCAACATTTTGCGCATGCGCAGTCTGGCCGTAGTATAGAAAGCAGGCCTTTTGGGGATTCGTGGAGGTTTGTTGAGTAATTGAGGAACCATCCCTGGTCAAATGGACAGTGTGCGATATCAGTTTGAAGCTCTTGTGGGTCAGACAGGCTTGTTTTCATTGGAAGTCGCGCCAATCTGCGCATGCGCAGTTGGGATGTAGTAAGTAAAGTGGTCATTTTGGGGGTTCATGGGGCCTGTTGAGTAATGAGGGACCATTCTTGGTCCGAATGCCTCGTGTGAGGTGTCAAAGTGAAGCTTTCGTGGTGTAGACCATGACTTGAGTGGTGTCCCTGTCATCTGTGACATCATTAGTAGGAGTAGTAGCCAAAGTGGGAATTTTGGGGGTGTGAAGTAAGGTGTTTGGGGTAGAGAGGGACCATGGTTGGTCCAAATGGCCCGGTTGGGGTCTGAACATGCGCAGTGGTGGTGTAGTAAGTAAAGTGGTCATTCTGGAGGAGCGTGGGGATGTGTTTAAGCGATTTAGGGACTATTTGTGGTCCGAATGCGTCGAGTGGGGTGTCAAAGCAAAG
The DNA here is from genome assembly GCA_036873755.1 of Hanleya hanleyi. Classification (NCBI taxonomy): domain Eukaryota; kingdom Metazoa; phylum Mollusca; class Polyplacophora; order Lepidopleurida; family Hanleyidae; genus Hanleya; species Hanleya hanleyi. Next base: position 62,414 of record JAVTVY010020604.1, read on the forward strand.
CTTTCATGGTGTGGGACTTGAGGGATATGCGGGTCATCTGTGACGTCATTGCTAACGTCCTCAGTAGGAGTTGTAGCCAAAGTGGATATTTTTGGGGTGTGAAGGAAGGTGTTTAGGGTAGAAATGGACCATCCGTGGTCCGAATGCGTCGTGTGAGATGTCATCTTGTAGCCACACCCACCAACGACAAGCTCAATGCTTCAACGCCCTGGTGAATTAGCCCTGAAGCCCTGCGCGCCTATATGTAGCTTTACGGGTGTAGTCCGTGATAAGTATTATTCTGATTGGTTAGTCCAAAAGTAGAGCAACAACAACATCAAAAATTACAGGTCAATCATTTTATTATCCCCTCAATCCCAGCACAGCCACCGCCACCACGCTCGTCAACGCTCGGTGGTGGTGGTAGCTCCCATGTGGCAAAGTCCTTGGATCGGAGCTCTTGGAACTCAAAGCTTGTGGAGCTCAGAGCTCGGAAGTGACGTCATCGCACGCATGTGCGTGTACCTGTGGTGCACCCTGTATCCTATATCCATTAGGGTATAGGGTACACCAGGATGCGGGTGCACCATGACGTCACTTCCGAGCTCTGAGCTCTACAAGCTTAAGCTCCAAGAGCTCCGATCCAAGAGCTCTGCCACATGGGAACTACCACCATCACCGGACGTTGACGGGCGTCAACACCCGGTGGTAATAGTGGTGTGTGGTGGTGTCTGTACATATAGGGATTAACTCGTGTCCCTCATCATTCTGAGATCAGAACAATGAACTTCCGAGTACACGGACAATAGCATAAGTGAATTGTAAATACACCCATAGCGGTCCCCTTAGCGTGGATGTGCTGTGATGGAGAAGATAATACAAGGATTGACCTGTAATCTTTGATGTTGTTGTTTTTGTTGCTCTACTTTTGGACTAACCAATCAGAATAGTACTTATCACGGACTACACCCATAGAGCTACGTATAGGCGCGCAGGGTTTCATTGAAGCATTGAGCTTGTCGTTGGTGGGTGACACCTCACACGATGCATTCGGACCACGGATGGCCCTTCCTTCGCACTCCAAAAATATCCATTTTGGCTACAACGCCTACTGTGGACGTCAGCAATGACCCGCAAATCCCTCAAGTCGTGGTCCGCACCATGAAAGCTTTGTTTTGACACCTCACACGACGCATTCGGACGAAGAATGGTCCCTCAATCGCTCAAGCACATCCCCACGCACCTCCAGAATGACCACTTTACTTACTATACCACAACTGCGCATGTTCAGATTGGCGCGACATTCAATAAAAAACATGTCAGTCTGACTCTATCCAACGAAAGCTTCACTAGGACACCCCAACCGGGCCATTTGGACCAAACATGGTCCCTCTCTACCCCAAACACATTACTGCACACCCTCAAAATTCCCACTTTGGCTACTACTTCTACTAATGACGACACAGATGACAGGGACACCCCTCAAGTCATGATCTACACCACGAAAGCTTCACTTTGACACCTCACGCGAGGCATTCGGACCAAGAATGGTCCCTCATCACTCAACAGACTCCCACGCACCTCCCAAAATGACCAGATTGGCGCGACTTCCAATGAAAACAAGCCAGTCTGACCCACGTGAACTTTACACTGATACCCCACAAGGTCCATTTGACCAGGGATGGTCCCTCAATCACTCAACAAACCTCCACGAATTCCCAAAATGCCTGTTTTCCATACTACGGCCAGACTGCGCATGCGCAAAATGGTGAAAACGAACGATACATTAGTCCAGTCGGATCCCACTCACTCACTCATTTACTCACTCACTCGCCGTCGCTAGTGCGTCCATGCGTTAAGACGAGCGTTGTGGACGCCTCAAGGGCGTTGTGCACGCCTCGCTCACTCACTCACTCACACTCACTCACTCACTCACTCACTCACACACACGCGCGCATACACTCACACTCATATCTAACTCTACCAGGTAGCTGGATGGAAAAAAGGCCGTTATCTACTCCAAACGCACTCCATTGCACCTCCGAAATTCCCGCTTTCGCTACCACTCGTACTGATGACGTCACAGATGACAAGGAAAAACCTCCAGTCGTGTTCTACACCCCAAGAGCTACAACATGACACCCCACGCGACACATTCGTACCAAGGATGGTCCATGTTTACCCCAAACACACCCCACGCAGCCCCAAAATGCCCGCTTTCGCTACTACTCGTACTGATGACGTCACCGATAACGTCACAGATGGCATGGGTATCCCTCCAATCGGGGTCTACACCCCGAGAGCTACAAGATGAAACCCCACAGAACGCATTCGAACCATGATGGTCCATCTCTACATATTAGGGCAGGAAAATGTGTGATTCAATGGACATTGGCCGCCATTTTGGATTTTGGCGGCCATATTGAATTTTCAGACCAATAACAAATCATTCCAAAATTAACTAATTATTCATACCCTACGTAGGGCTAGAAAAAAAACCTAGTTTGTGGTTAGAAAATTGATTTTCGAGCAGGAAATTGTGAACTTTTATGAGTATTGGCGGCCATTTTGAATTTTGGCCGCCATATTGGATTTGAGGCCAAATCCAGGGTGGTCCCTCAGCTAAATTGAAAGGGCATAAGTCAAGGATGACGGAACCACTGAGAAAACTTTGACCGGAAAAAATGCTAGTTTTTTCTTGGCTGGGACCTGTCTAAAATTGCTTCAGGAAATTAGTTATTTCCAATGATAACATCATCTATACCTGTTCCTTGTTCCTTCGCCTTATATTTATTATTATTTTAATTTTATTTCATACACATTTGGGCTTTGTGTTAACTTTCATACGAAATAGGTTTTTTCGATTATTGATGCGGAAATTCTTTTGTGGACTACGATTGAATAGTGAATGTCGGATCTGACGTTCGTTGTGTACACATTACACATTTCTCATTTCTTCCTATACCCTTATTCCGTGGTTCCGTTCATATTTCTCATTGCTCCTTATACCCTAATCATTGCACACTGAAACTTTGACCTTGACACCATTAGACAGTCACCCAGTCTCAGTAGTTTTAAGAAAGCCTGTTTTAAGTTCTTCATTGAAAGTTTTAACAAATCTACTTAACTTTTTTATGTTCAACCCGATATTTTGTTTGGCAATTGTTATACTGAAATATTTTAGTCTATCTTAAAAGTTTAACAAATCTACTTAATTTTTTAGTTTGACCTGTCAGTTTTTAGTAATTCTTATACCGAATTATTTTAGTATCCACTTGATCTGATCTCTCTTTGCATTATTATTATTATTATTGTTAGTATTATTATTATTATTATTATTATTTTGTTTAGTAATTAATATACTGGATTATTTTAATTCAAACTGAAAATTCTTAACAAATCTACTTATGTTATTATGTTCGATCTTAGTTTCTTTTTAGCAGTTCTTTTGTTGAATTATTTTAGTACAGGTATCCGCTTAGTTTAAACTCTATTGTTATTCTTCTCTTAATATGTATTGTTGTTTTAATTATCTTTGTTTATTGTTATAATACTCGACTTTCATGTAAAAAAGCCATGGCTTATGAAATTATCGAGTTTAAATAAAGATTCATTCATTCATTCATTCATTCAGACCTTTGACCTTGACTTTGTCACCTGTGGCTTAGGGATATTAACCTTTGATGCGACAATGTTCTTTGACTTGTGACCTAATTTCCGATGCGACCATGACATTTACCTTATTTCCGAAGATTACGTCATTTTCTGCGATTGCGTCACTTCTGGGAATTAGGCTACGTTGCTTCCAGTGATAACCTCGAATGCACCCGGCTCCTTGCTCATGTGACACAGAACTTTCATTTTTACCTCTACTATAAATTTGAAGCCAAAGTACTGGACCTGGTCATATCTCTTAGCAACTAAAGGCTCATATTATCGACGGGTAGGCAACATTGTTATAAAACAAATAATACATCTGCGCCATTTTCTGCATACCGTTCGATGCGTTTTTTTTTAGAGAGAAAGAAAATACATCGGAACAGGATAATAATCACAATAAGAGGTTCGGACAAATGACGAAAGTTCATTTCAAAATTACGATTATCTCAATATTTTAATTTGAAAAGATTAACCAGGAGGATAATTGTGAAATCGATGATCTATGGGAATCTATGGTGAGTAATCGAATTGTACATTGTATCAAAATCATCCGTAGTGAAGGTCGTTTTGTAATCGGAATGGGTTAATACGTACGGTTTGAGATATACGCTTTGCCTATGTGCCATCAATCAGAGATATTAGAGATGGGTATATCTATCCGAATGATACATATGCCATTTTGTATATTCTTCAAAATAGTAAATGGTCTCTCACCTCGATATCGTCAACGTACATGTATATGCTCATTACAAGTATCTATTAACATACGACGAAATTGTAACCTACGAAATTCTGATCAGTATTTCAGTATTTTGACCACATTTCAAACTTGTTTTTCCCGCAAACTACGAAGGATTGGAATTTCCTACATAACGATCTTCGAGACGCAACGTCACTATCACTTTTCAAGTTGAAACTCTCCTCTAACAAGCCTACTTTACTTACCAAAGTGTACGATTCATTCAATGGTTATACGTCAATTTTGCTATGTAGAATGAGAATAGTTCCCTTAGTTTGTTTAGTTCCCTTAGTAATCAGATACCACATACTCCCTGAACCCATATTTCCTCGCTGTGCTTATCGTAAGGAAGATCCGTGTCATTATCTCTTGTTCTGCCCCCATTCGCCACTCAAAGAAGACAGATGCTCACATCCATTACGGTACCAATATACTCTATCCAGGAATTCATCATTCAATTTTAACAGACGATTGTCCGAATATTTAACAAATATTTTGCTGCGTGGCTCTATTGACTTCATCATCCGAACGCATGGCACGATCATACGTAGAAACTTCTGCTCGTAGCCATGCGATAACGGGGCTTATTTGTGTGTAATAGAGTGTGTTCAAAATGGGCACAGACGATTGGCCTCGTGTAGGAGGCCATCAGACCAGTCATACGCCGGGTACAATGCAGCAAAGACACACCTCCAAACAGAACAATCATTGTATCATCGAACGTGAGCGGTAGTGCTTAATAGCACAATGATTTGCATCATCCTGTTCTAACACATAGCAAGATGTCTTTAGTTTTCTTAAAACAGTCAATCGCCCTCTTTTGAACGTCATTTAACGCTTCAATGTGAAACTTCGCGGCGATTTCCTCAAACCTGTTGCTTGACCATATCTTGAAGGTACAACCGACGAGCATTTGAGACGGACGATTTCAATTTCAACACGGAGAACAACTTCGAACAGGATTATCTCCCTCTAGATATTTGTCTTTTTCGGCTGATAGGTGGCGCCATGTGAAATACATGTAGAATCATAGCGATACGCTAAGGGTAGTGTTAAGTGAAACGTGAAATGCCCTTAGCAAGCTAAGATGTATTGACTTAGAATTCGAAATGAACAGAAAAATCCTCCGAATAGTCCAAACTTACATAACGAAATCAAATAGATTTACAGATGCAGAACTCCAACTAGAGAGAGATGAGTGATTTACGGGCCTCCTGTCGGTGCTCGTCTCTTCTCCCGGGTGAACGAAGTCCACCAGGGGGAGGAGACGGGTTCAATGAGGAGATCCACTTTTGAAAATATATCCTCTCCACATCCATCCTGTTAGTGTGTTCAATTTGTATGTACCGCTTGCTAGTGCCCATTATGTACATATTATTTGCCCAGTTTATACTGTCATTTGATTTCACCATCCACATGTCGTTTTATTTGTGTTAGTGTATATACATATATGTTTCATAGAATGGAAATAATTTATGTATATACATGACATATAGGGTTGTATATTGAATGTATATATTTGTTACAGTAGTATGCATATCATGCTTATGTTCTTAACGGGTTGTAACTTGTTGTAACATGTCCCTTATATGTGTTGTAATGTGTATATTTTATGTTCTGATTGTGGATATTCTTGTTTGTATGGAGCCAATTCTGTATTTTTCTATATGATCATGTTTAATGTTGCTACTTTTGTTTATACATGTATATTCAAAATATTTCATTTCACACTGCACGATTTATTTTTACGTTTTAATACATGAATATGAAACTTTGAACCTATATAATGTATATACTTTGTATATATGTTCGAGGAGAGTACCTTGTGGCCGTGTGGCTGTGTACAATCCTCATGAAATAAATAAAGCATTATATTTTATATTATATTATTTTGTATAAAAGATGTGATAACATTTTTGTTTATATAGGCCTATATACTTTTAATATATACTTGGTGACGAGATAGTGAAAATTATCAATTGAATAACAGCTATTTCACTGCAGCTTTGATATCAAATACATCATCACTGTGATGATTTGACAAATGAAGTCACAAGCAAGATATCGATATGCCACCATGGTGACAGTGATAGTGCAATTGACCGAACTCCACCAGGTGTATGCGCCAAAGAAAAGCGAGCTAAATATTTGGGAAGGATTTGTATATTATTATGCCTTATGGTGACCAAATTATCACAGAAAATAAAACACAAATCGGCATAAAATGAATAAGAAATACTCGGAATGAAGACAATAGTTCCGCTGGTCAAGTACGCTTGCACCTACACACAAACACACACACACACACACACACGCATAAGCCGTAATATGAGGTCCGTATGATGGCCGAGAGGGGCCATCGCGTCTTTCATTTCTAATTTAACGCGATGGAGCTATGCGATGGAACGATGGAGCTATGCGATGCGCGATGGAGCTATGCGATGGAGCGATGGAGCTATGCGATAAAAAGTCGCGCTATGCGATGCGCGATGAGGCTATGCGATGGAGCTATGCGATGCGCGATGGAGCTATGCGATGGAGCGATGAAGCTATGCGATGGAGCGATGGAGCTATGCGATAAAAAGTCGCGCTATGCGATGCGCGATGAGGCTATGCGATGGAGCTATGCGATGCGCGATGGAGCTATGCGATGGAGCGATGGAGCTATGCGATGGAGCTATGCGATGGGGCTATGCGATGGAGCTATGCGATGGAGCTATACGATGGAGCGATGGAGCGATGGAGCTATGCGATGGAGCTTTGCGATGGAGCGATGGAGCTATGCGATGTAGCAATGCGATGGGGCTATGCGATGGGGCTATGCGATGGAGCTATGCGATGGAGCTATGCGATGGAGCTATGCGATGGGGCTATGCGATGGAGCTATGCGATGGGGCTATGCGTTGGAGCTATGCGATGGAGCTATGCGATGGGGCTATGCGATGGAGCTATGCGATGGAGCTATGCGATGGGGCTATGCGATGGAGCTATGCGATGGAGCTATGCGATGGGGCTATACGATGGAGCTATGCGATGAAAAATCATTGCGCATGTTCGTGAAAAAACGAGGCTGATTTGGACGCCATTATTCAACATTCAACGAGGAAGTAAAGCTCTATTTGTTGTGCCTGTTTTGGTGTTTCTCACAAGTTTTATTTTAAATATTCGCCGTCAAACAAATGATGATTTTCGGATGTACCGGTGTATATATAATTTAAATATTAACTATATACATGAACGTCACAGGACCTACGAAGTAGGGTAGGCATTAGGACTCCGACGCGAACTGAGTTCTTGGAAATCTTCACCCCCAGTTGAAATCCTGCCTATATTAAGATGGGCACTGCCCAAGTCAGAATCAGCAGTGATTTTCATCAAAAATCACCAGAAATTTTCATCAAAAGTAGGTCAGCTCAGAACGTGTTGGTAACAGTCCCCTAATGCACCTTCATGCCGAAAATCAAGGTTCTAATGTCAACGGTTCCCCTTATTTTGCCGACGAAAGTATTCGGATGGACTGACTGACTGACTGACTCATTACCGGACAATTGGCAATCTGTAGCCTACTTCGTAGGAATAATTTCAATCGAAAGGTATATTAAGCTTTGACCATGTCAAGAACACAGATATTTTATAGTTGTTGGGAAGCCGAACACAGAGCCAGATTTTGAATGTGAATGAGCAAGGATGATGCTTATTGGAAAGTAAAATCTGCATTCAATATATAGATATAATACCGTATAGGTTTATTTTTGGCTTTTGCTTTACTCTAGCGGTTTTTCCGCTGCCTTGTTTTTTTGGGGGGGGGGTCATGTTTGTTCGTTTTTGTTTTTTTTTTTTTTTTTTCTCGCTGAAATATTGGGGAGGGGGTGGGCGCATTGCCCTCCGCTCCCTACTCTTCCGCCGTCCCTGCCTCGCTGTTTCGCAGTCAACTCAATAACGAAAGGAGGAGAAAGAGAAGGGCTAAAAATTGGCATGCAGCTACCGGTCAAGCAGAATTATACGCATATACAACCCAAACAGAAGAATGGGCTGTTGAAAACTGCATCATGCCACAAAAAAATACATTCATGCTGCTATCTATGGAAGACGGATGCGGCCATCGTAATGGCGTATTGTCGCCCTCTGAATCGGAGAAAACTTAAGCTTACTATACAGGGCGCCAATGGCCGACAGAGGAGACTAAAATGCGCCATTGCAACAATAATGCAAAGCTACCGTTATCGTGTTGTCGTGTTGGCGCATTTTTAAAAGGCGACAACACGACATCACGACAACACGACAACGGTACAGTTGACGCAATGGCGCCCTAGTTGTCGTATTGTCGCATTGTCGCATTGGCGGGGGCGCCATTACGATAACAGCTTGTCGTGTTGTCGCAATGGTGCATTTTTGAAAGGCGACATCACGACAATGCCTGTTGTCGTATTGGCGCAATGTCGCATTGGCGGGGGCGACAGAACGACAACATGACAACAGTTGGCGCATTATCGTCTTCCGGTTCGTCTTTTGCGCAGATGCGGAAGCTTCATCATCACAATGATTATAGTATGTCATCAGTTTACAATCCATACTTTGCAGACTTTATCAGGCGAATAGGGTCTGGCTGTATACAGAGGTGGTTCTCGAAAGGCTATTGGGCATTCAAAAACAAAAAGACGACAATGGTCTTTATTTTCGAAAATGTGAATCCAGAGTCATGGAATCTTTTCGAAGAATGGGAGGTTGTATAGTTTAGGGGCCCAGAGCAGTGGAGATAAACTATCCATGTATCTAGTTCTGGTGTTTTCACTGAGTTTGATTGCATGCGGCATTAAGTATGGCGTCTTTGGCTTCTAAACTTCACTCGTCCCCGAAGAATGTAACATGACACATGACTACATGTATACAATCTGGACGGTGTGGGGACGGTGGGTGGGCAGGAGGGGGTCTCGGGTCTGGTGTGCGGTGGATGGTCGTTGATGTAGAAAAGCATATATGAGCTGAAAACTCGGAGATATATTGGCTGACCGGGGTGGGTATCTCCTATTCCTAAGCACCGCCAGTCATCTATGCTTGTTAGCCTATATGGCTTCTAATAGCCCGCCTGTTCCCGATACCGATGGTTAGGCCTACAAATCATTCAGAATTTCTTCCTGAATTTCAGGACGGCTGACTGCATTTATTATCAGCCATATTCGCAAAGTAATCTAGCATGCGTGTTCAAGATAACACTGAAATACTCCGTACATTATATACAAATGAGTATTACTTTATATAGGGTTAAATGGTTATGACTTGCAGGCCTATAATCAAGATGATATATTTACATGTATGTATTTAAAACTGTACAGGTAATAATTAACCAGTTATTTAATGATAAAACGAAATGGTTATTTTGACGGAGGGACCTTAGTAGTATAGTCACCGCATATAGACTCCCATTTTGCCGGGGGAGATAACTCTTTGGGGCGCCAGGGGGAGTTATTCGGGCGGGTTGTGGAATTCAAGTGCACTAGGTCGCATGACTTTTGACCTCGAATTCTTCCGCGGTGATTCGGTCTGGCGGTGATGCGATCAAAAAAGCTACGAAAGTAGTCCCATATCAACCAAGTGACTTCCTATGTTAATGTATACGGGGAATGCCTAAAACGAGTATGGGAATAGACGTTTTGAGACCGAGGTGGACCCCTAGTGGACCGATTGGGTCGAGTGAGGTGTCAAAGTGAAGCTCTCCTACA